>JBCEWC010003102.1:0-31548 GCA_038996855.1 Solanum aculeatissimum | reverse complement strand
AAGTAATGAGAACAATACCTATGGGCTATGACGTTATGTTTATTCATATACATAATGTTTCTGCGACATTATTTTTCGTTAATCATCTCTACTTGGTTAATTACAAAATTCGTGCAATTTTAGATCTATTGAGGTTGGGAATTGGTATACCAATCAGAGAAACGAAATTTGTGACTTTAACGAACTTTATATTGTCCATATTATAGTTGAAGGGTCAACCCGCCCCAACTCGTGGCCTGTGTAGGGCTAGGCTGGGTTGTTATTTTATAGGCCCGTTAGTTCAAAGGGCCAGCTCGTCCTAGCCCATTTGACTCTCTAGCCCGTTAGGGTTGGGTTGGCCCATTTTGACAACCCTATTTGTATAGTCTGGCAGTAACATTTTTCATATTCCTGATTTTTGTATTTTTTTCCTGAGTAGGTTGACATCAAACTTTGTAGATTTCTCACTGATATATTTTTTATGTTGAATTTACATTTTTTTGCTGATAGTATATGTTGGTTGTTTTTTTAGCATTGATATGTATTCACATGAACAAAATTAATTGACAAAGTTGGTTAAATCGTTATTTTTTTTTAATTAATATGAACTCTTGCTTTCTCGATGATACTTTTATTGGTTAAATTATTGATAGTATATTTTATTGATTATGGTATCCATTTATAGTTGGTAGTTTATTTGGTATTATTTGCACATATTTTGGTAAACTGTTGATTTAGTTGTCCCTTCACGTGTTTGATTCTTGGTGACATAGTTGATGAAAAAATTGATATTCTTTTTATTGAAAAAATCGGTATACTTTGTATAGTTTGGCAGTAACATTGCTCATGTTCCTAATTTTTTATGTTTTTTTTTCTGATTTGGTTGACGTCAAACTTTGTAGATTTGTCACTGATATAGTTGACAGTTTTTTTGGTGTTATTCTCAATATTATGATTTTTTTTTTGTAGAACTGTTGATGTCAAACTTGGTTAAATTGTTGATAGTATAGTTTATTGATGATGGTGTCCTTTTATATTTGGTAGTTTATTTGGTGGTATTGTAGATATTTATGTGTTTTTTTGGTAAACTATTGATTTAGTTGTTTTCTTATGACCAACATATTAAGTAGCTCTCTTCATGACATTTGTGGTCTCTATACTTGTATTTTTGCTGAATATTTTTCACAAGATCATATGGATATTGCTACAACTTTCATAGATCTGAATCTATTTCGTCTCAGATATGGTGCACACCTTTGAGATTACGGGGAGAGAAAAATTGAGTCTGATGCAGTCAGCGTGAGTGAAGTTACTGGGAAGATTGTCAACAGACTTGGCACACCGAAAGTTTCAAGGGAATATGTTTCAGTTAGTGACAATGTGATCTCATCAAAGTATGCACCAAGAAGCATCAAATAGACATCTTTTCATTATGATCTTTACCCACTTTTAACTTGGGAATATTTATTTTTGATCAAACAGTATTTTTTTGGATTTCATGTTGCGTAGTTTTGATTGTTGTTGTTATGTGCTTCCAGTTTTTTGCTCAGTTTTCTAGCTTTTTTTTTGGTTCCATTTTTTATTTAAATTATTGTGGTACAGTTGTGTGTACTATCAATAATTTCACCATATAAATATCTAATTATAACCAAAGACATCAACCAAATTTTTTACACAAGTTTGTTTTCACAGTGCATTAAAAAACAAAAAAATATCAGCCTAAACACCAATTATTTTACCATTTAACTTAAAGTATACCAAAAAATTTACAACAAATCATACAAACTTTCAATCAGACACCCACAACATATTTTCACCACGAAGATTTTCAGCAAAAAAGAAAAAGAAGATTAAATGACAATATTAATTAAATGACAAGATTGAAGTCTGCACAATACATCTCAATTAAATGGAAATATTAATTAATATGTTAATAAATGACAAGATTTAATTAAGGAGAGAGATTAGTAGTTAATTAAGGAGTTAGATTTATTACAAATCTTATTAAACTAATTTTTCCTTTTTCTTGATTTTGTGTTCCATGTAAAAAGTGTCATTAGGAATAAATTAGGAGAAAAAATAAATTTCAACCATATAAAATTAATATTTTTTTAAAAAATGGGTTTATAAGTTTGCATTGTTTTGTAAACAAAATATTGACATTTAGATGTAATTTAAGAAAATTGACATGTCATTATAATTTAAGATTTTAACTGGTATAGAAATATTTTTTCCCCATAATATTATCCAATTTATGACTTCAAATTGGCGGTAAAGTGGCAGATTGTTTGCCCCAACAATCAGGTTATTGTGGTTGCATTAGCAATGAGCAATTGTTAATCACCTCAAAAATCTTCAATTGAATTTGTAAGTGAGGTTTAAATGATGTGTGAATGGAATTGATTAAGTAAATCAAGGTAATCAAATGTTGAGAACAAGAGCAGAAATAAAGCAATTAAGCTAGCCTGTATCGGCTTGAGCTGATGATGACTAAATTGTAAATGCCAAGGTTAGATGAGCAATAATAGACTTTAGAATAAAAAGCTAACGTAAAAATAATGATATTAACTAGAACGAATTCAATGATCCTCCACAATGATAGAATTTATATAGGGTGTAGCTCTTCAAAAGCTGATTACTAAGCATTAATCCCTCTATAATTTATGATAAATACCTAATTATTTAACAAAACAAGCAAATGATGCGTCGATTTCATAACGGCTAACAACTTCTAGTAGTGACCTTCCCTTAGACGTCTTGTTTTTTTATCTTTCATCTTTTACTTCATGTTTGTGGTATAACTGATATGTGGTGCATTATTGTTTCACGATTATTTTTTACGTGTAAATATATATTTATTCTTGATCTTTGTTCAGCTATATACTAAATTGCGCTTGTTACTCTTCGTGTATCATGATTTAATTCATTCATGTGTATCGGCTATTTTTATCTTATACATCAACGAAATTTGATTCCAAACAAAAAATGTTAGAAACAATATTTCTATGCAAATCAATGTAACCAAAAATACAATTTACTTTATGATCTGACTAATTGCTTTCACATTTAGTTGTTCAAAGTGATATTTTAACTTGGGGAAAAGAAACTTCCTTAAGGAAAAAGTCATTTCTGCATATGCAAGAATTAATGTCAGTATTCAGATTCTTAATAGGTTAGTAAATTTCACAAATAGCAAACATATTAAGTTTAATAATACTTCATAAATATAATTTTCCTAATATTCTTCATAGCTATAGTAAAGTTTGCTATGAAAATTTTCATTTGTACATTAGGCATTTTATTCGGAAAATTTAAAAAAAAAATAGAAAGACTAAAGGTCATTAAGTTACTTAAATGATAATGAATCTCATAATTTATGAAATTTGTATAATAATAGAAAATTTCTTCTCTATGAGTTCTTTAGAAAAAGAACACCATACTAACTGAAAGTTTCGTATATTATAGAATTATTTGTAAATGTATACAACTAATATTTAGATTATATACAACTTGACATATTTGTATATGTATATAAGTTATTGATTTATATATCAATATACCAAAAATATACATGATATTTGTATAATGTGTTGTGGGCGAGATTGCACAAATGCATTAATATGTACAAATCACTATATACAAATGTACAATATATAAAGACAACTATATACAAAAAACAATTTTTTTTTATATAAATTGGATTTATACATATTACCTGTTGTCTTTCTGATTCATTGAGATCAACTGAATGCGAATAATGCAGATGAAGTCTTATAAAATATGAAGAAAAAAAAAGCATATACAACTCTAATTTTATTTTTCAGAAAAAGTAAAATTTATACGTGTTTTGGCGATTACCTATTGAATAATTAGGATGTGAAAGCACCATTACGACGGAGAATGAGAAGATTCATTATATATATATATATATATATATATTTAAGACGTGGAAGTACCATTATGACGGAGAAGAAAAAGATTCAATTTTTTTAATATATTCTTTTATTTTTACCCACAAGTATGTTATTATGCTAAACAGTGATTTACATTGAAAAATGCTACACATAATAATTCAAGACATTGAAGTTCAATTCTATTCCTATTGCCCAATAAATCAAATGAGGGTAGTTAAATTTACAAAAAGAAAAAAAAATATAACTAAAGCAGTAGAAAGTGTATATTTCCATCCAACTGAAAATTTTCAACTCGTTATTCAAATAAAATTAATTTCGTAAAAATATCAGGATTATGACATTTATAATTGAGTAAATTGATAGATATCATAAGATTATCTTTATTGTAATAGTGTCCGAACAATCTCAATTTTTCATTCAATTAAAATGACGATAATTAAAACATTGTTGAGATAACTAAGGGATAAAATTATTGATGAATAAAAAGAAATTTGATACGATCCAGATAATTAGAGAACAAAATTACTCAACATATAAAGGAGATATAAAAGGGGATTTCTACCACTCTTTAAAAGATAGTATATTTGTAATTTTTTTTTTTTAAATATACATATTGAAATATTGGGTCTCACAATCAATTAAAAAATTCGTTAAATTGTACCCATTGTTTATAAATAAGTAAAATTATATACTTATTAAATAATTACTTGTAGATGTTTGTCAATTAGCATAAATTTTTCTTTATTATAGGCTTTATAGTTCACTCATCTGCTCATTCTAGATCCAACAATAATATATATTTATTTTAATATTACTGATCTATGGTGAAATTTTTTATTTATATGAAGGACGGAAGAGTCCAATTAAAAAAAGTGATGCAGTAAAATTTGCTCTGTTTTAATTTGTTTATCGTATTGTTTTTAGTCCATTTAATAAGAATATTTTTGACAACTTTTTAAGTGCAACATTCCACGTGATAGATTTATAATCACAAGATTGAAGATCATTTTGATACATTTTACATATTTTAGTTTAATGTAATAAGATTAAATAATATTTAATACATTTTACATATCTCTTGTAAGCATTTAATTTGGAATCATGAATTCAAATTACCGTTTGGACATGTAATTTGGGATCATGATTTCAAATCTCCAATTATATAAACATTTGATTTGAAATTTCAAATTGTGATTTCAATTTTTTTAAAATGTAAAACTTGACCTATGAGTTTTTATTTTGTAAAAAAAGAAAAGAAGAAGAAGAACCATTATTTTTAATTTTAGAAAGAATAAAACTCATACTCAACGTGAATAGATTGTTCGTAATATGTGAAAGAATTATATTAGAGAATAAACAGTTATTACTATTGTTGATTAATAAATATTTATAAAATTATATGTATTTAAAAGGTTTTAGTCATAGACATTTTTTTATAAAATGAACACAGAGATATGCAATTTATCAATGTGATTTCTTAATATACTTTGATATTTTATTTATGAATTATGATTTGCTCATTTTATAAAAATTGTGTGATAACTGGAAAAAATTGATATTTTCCCCAACTTGTGAGGTTTTCTCATTTATGAGAAAAATACAACTTAATAAATCTAAATTGATGTTCAAATAAATCTTCAACTTCAAATTATTTTGATCTCAAATCATGTCCAAATAATAGGGTCTTAAATTAAGACCAGCAAATTCCATCTTTGTTTTTTGAAATTCATGTAAGTCAAAATCACATAAACAAAATGAGATGAATAAATTAATCAAAAGGAAAACATACTCTTTATGGTACACTACTTATAAATAAAGGATTTAATTCTTGAGTAAATAGTTTCTTCTTTTTTTTACCAATGAATATATTTAATTTCTTGGTTGATAAGAAAGGATTATTGTATGTGGTGTTGATCAATCAAGAATTTTCATATTTAGAAAATGCAAGTAGAGGAAATAAAGATGCTGAAACAAATGTGTAAATAGCTAGGAAAAATAAAATTAGAGATGAGTATATCCAAGATACGATGAGAGTGACTTTTATGGTGAACAAGACGAGGGAAGCAAGATGAGAAAATTAAGACCAAAATGGTTTTAAAATGTGAAGAAGAGATGCATAGATACCCTAGTGAGGAAGCATAAGAGGATTGATATAGTGGGTGCGAGGAAAGGTAAATGAAAATGGAAAAAGTATTGAAAAGAGTTAATTAAACAAGACATGAAACGACTCTAGACTACCAAGGATATGAATTAGAATAGAAGTTTGGAAGTATGGAGTGTCGTCATGTTTTTTGTGGGGTTTAATCGTAGTCTTATAATGTCTTACTTTTGATTCCATAATCATATATTGTTTCTTATGTTTAGGTTATCACGCTATAATGTAATTATATTGTTTCTTTATTAGTTACTTTGTTTTCTTCATTGTCGTTTTTTTCTTTTTTCATAATCATTTTGATATGTTGTACTCGAGTTAAAAATCCTCTAGAAACAACCTCTTTACCTCCACGAGGTAATGATCTACACACTCTACCTTCTCTCAAATCAACGTGTGAGAATTCACTAAGTATGTTATTATTGTTCGATAAGAAAGGTGTATGAGTCTAATGGTCATGCTAGGATAATAAATGTCTCCCCATCCTTAATCAGAGACTTTCAGGCTCAAATTCTAAGTATGATACAAGATTTTAAGCTCGTATTCTGAGCATGTAATTACTTTTAATAAGGAGTGTTTTACTCTCAAATAAAAAAAATTACATAACTACACAACATATTGTACCGTAATTTCTAATAATCCTTACCATTCTAAAAAATTATAAAATATCTTATTTCTATTTTCTCTCTCCAACTTATAGATACATAGACTATTATTTTTCACTCCTCTTTAATTTATCCTAAATTCCCTCCTAATTTTAAGTATTCTAATCAATATCTACGTAATTTTTCTATTTTTCAGTTGTCTAATCAATCTTTTCACCATTAATTTCAATTTTAATTTTTTTATCATTATTTTCAAACTAAATAAAAAGGGAAGAAATTGAAAAGTTTCTGATTTCTCCGCCAAAATCTAATGTCTTCCATTTTTTATCTTCTTCTTCATAAGAGTCGTCCATGTCCAATCGTTGATACATAAGGATTCCTCATTCCGAAGTTTCACGCCGGCACCATTCTGATTCCAACGATGAGAGCTTTCATGAAAATAGATTAAAAAAAAAAGAATGAACCATTATTGGCCAAGAAATTGCAAGAAAATGATCTATCATTTTTGCTTTGGCGATAATGCCCAAGATCCTCAAGGTGACTTCATTGAAGAGGATTTACAAGTTGATACTTGAAGAAGGATTTTCATGTTTTTTAGAATGATAGATACTTGATACTTAAAATTAAGAATTTACCAGTTAATACGTGAAGAATGATTTTCCTATTTTTTTAGAATGATAGATATTTGATACTTAAAATTTAGTGTTGCATTTAGGTACTTGATACTTTAAGAAGGAGTGTTTGTGCTTATCAAACTACTGATAATTGATAACCGACATAAGTTTTATGTTTTTTTTATCTAGAAGATACTTGATACTTAAAATTAGGTGCTTGATCTGGGTAATTGATACCTAAAGAATGATTTCCCATTCACACCATCAAATGCTAGAATTCCCAAATTTCAGAATGATGCAACAAAATTGATATATTCATACCTTCTCTTTCATTTTCTTTTGTAAATGGAATTAACCAAACAGAACTACAAAGACATGGAACTAACCAAACAATGATTTCTCCGGTAGCATCAACCACGAAAATAGAAAAAAAATCCAATGATATTGAATTCAAAATTTGAATTTGTTTTTCTAAAGGAATCCAATGACTTTTTTTTAATGAAAAATAGGTTTATTGACATTTATTAGCTTAATTTGTGGTTCAAATTTATCTCTCCTTTTTTCGAAAGGAATCTATTAGGTTTTTTATGGAAAGAGTTTGAATGACATTAAATAACTTAATTTATGGAAAAGAGAATAATTACAATTAACATGTATCATTTTTTAAAGAAATTTTTGATAAATTTAAAAAAATAGGGACAAATTAAAATTTACTCCTTAAAATTTGTGTAGGTTATACTAAAAAATTTCTACTCGAATCCAAATTAATTGAATGTAAGTATCAAACCTCAAAATTTCTCAAAAGCCCATAGCGGTCCATGAAACGGCCCATTCAAGTCCCGTCTTCTAAAATATTATGAAATCCCCATTTTAACCTTCTTCGAAAATAGTCCATGCCCTCGGTTGTACTTTATCGCACAACATCCAATCAGTCCTTCACCGCATCTCGATATACGCATTTTCATTGTCAAAATTCCATAAAAGCCCCTAACGAACCCATTTATTTCCAGATCTAGACCCACTTCACGTTACGGAAATTCTCAATTTTCTCATGCCTTAAAGCTCCTCCACCTACCTACCCCCTAACCCCCACACCCCCTCGAAAAGAACTCCATTAATAATCTACTTAGGTTTTTTCATCTTCCGTTATTTTCTTTTTTTAATCTTTATATGAATTTCTGCCCCCTGTTTTCTTTCATCCTCTATTACCACTTGGATTTTCCTTTCACACTGTTATAATATTTTTGGACCCTTATACGTGCCCATTCAACCATTATTTCTAAGCTTAAAAATCTGGTCACCACGCATTTATTATATCCTTCCCTTTTTTTCCCTAGCACTGCAACAATAGCTTAGTCAAAAATAAAAATTGAATTTCTAACCCCCTCTCTCCAAATCTGCACCCACTGGAAAAATATTCTTAGAATTTCTTGATCTGTGCTGTAAAGGTACATTACCCATCATCTCTGTAATTTTCCTTAGACAATATTAGTGTTGATATACATATATGTTGTAACATTTTATTTTATTTGTATATATGTGGGTTGCCTGCCATGTCTACCTAGGTCTTCATACCCAAATACGACAACCAACATGCACCAGTAAACCCTTGGACGAAATCAACAAAACCCACTTCCTTTTGATTTAATTTTATTTCTTTCTATTTCATTAAAGATTTCTAGGGCATATGCACGATTGGTACATACATTTGGGGTAGGTCAATTGAATTTGGTACTTTTTTTTATTTGGACCCACCTTTTTTGAATAATTTGGGTTCCTAGGCTTGTCGTAGTACATTCTTGATCTGTGTTACAAATTCAATCGGGATACAGTTAGGGTTTTTATTGATAATTAAGATAATGTGGCTTTTTGTTTAATTGTGTTCCATTTGTTAATTTACAATTTCATACACATGGGTTTGTGGCTGTGTCTGTGATCATTCGTAACAATTTCATACCAGTATTGGATGTCTTGTTTATAGCTAATTATTTGTAACAGTTGCTTTATATAACTATCCAGCTGAATGTGCATAATTGACATGGAATTCTCCTCGTGTTTCCGTAGATGTCATTAGTTACAGTTGAAATTGGATTGAACTTAAATTGTTTAGCAGACAATTAAAGCTGGACTGTTGCTGAGATGAACAGCGGAAGTTTTTTGGTTGAAACAGTTGAATTATTAGTTCCCACTGAGGGATTAGGACTTGGAATCTGCAGTAAAAATTTACTAATTTGACTGATATAATTGGGCATTTTTTTTCTGCAAATTAATATTTTCTGGTTCTTCTTGGTAGCATCACTATTACTATTGTTGTTTTCCCTCATCTAATAACATACTCCATTATTACTCTTTGGGGGAGGGCGATTATTCTAGCTTTACTAGAAAGCGTCACACCTCTAACATCTTGTTTGGATGGTGGTTTTCCGTGGTATGGTTAGTAAAAGAATCATATTTATTTTGGTTGTTTCTTTAATTACATGGTATGGTTTTATAACCATGAAAACCCGCATTTTTTGAAACCACCAAGTTGATGGTATTCCATTGTTTACTTATTTTTTTTTTCAATTATACCCTTATTTATTTTTGAATAATTGTAATTTATCCTTTATTCTTTATTAAACTTTACTCTAATGTATCTACTGCATTCATAGTCGTATTACCCATTCTCCTCCACATTAACTTTTGAAGCTTCTCTACCGCCTTCCAGTCTTCTCTCCCACATTTCATTCTACATTTTGAGGTTCGTTTTTTAAAGTTCTTACTTTCTTAACTGATATATGTGAATATGTAGTATAAATTTTTTTTATTTCTCTTATTTTACATAAATTAAATTACTTCAACTTTGGGCTATAAGTTTATGTAATTGACTACTATTTTTAGTTATTACTTTCATTATTTTTTAAAAGATATTGATAAATTTAATATTTATAATAATTAAAGGATATTTTCACAGATTCATCAGTTACGTTATAGTACCATACAGTCAAACCAAATAACCAAATTATTATTAAGCAATAGCAAATCATACAGTCAATCCGAACATTCTATAATACTGTACAGTACCATACAATACAGTACCGTAGATTATGAAACCATGGGAAACCATCATCTAAACAGAGGGAGGGTAAGGATGAATAAATAGAATAACAATTTTACTATATCACCTTTCGAATATAATGATTTCAATGTTTTTTGAGAAATGACCATAGTTTATAATAAGGGTAAATTATCTTGATTTTCTAAATTGGACAAGTAAAAGTAGATATCTATTTTTAATATAGCTGACAAGTAAAGGGACAGAGGTGGTAATTAAGACGGAAACTATGGATTTCCGTAAGATAAACTATGCTGCATATTTCCTCTCAAATCTTCGGATATTAAAGATAAATGTCTCCTTTTCATCCTGAGGGTTCTTGGGATCTTTTTTTTTTTTTTGTAAATAAGAAAGGATAACATTTTAGAACATTATTTTTACTATTTTATGAAAAACTTTGGATTTAAAATCTGCTCATGTTGTGTTCCTTTTTGATACGTACAGTAACATAAATTAATGTTCTTTTCTTGAAGAAAATTATATATATGTATTTCTGTGTTTTTGTGCATAATTTCTTCCCCATTTTAACGGTTACTTTACTTTTGAGTTTGAAACACCTATAATAGGTCGTGTGATCTGATTGTCTAATCGAAGTGCAATCATAGTACTAATCCTTACAGTGTTTAGAGTATATGCTCAAGTTTCCCCTCAAATGCTTAGCAATTTTAGAAGTTCTTTTTTTCTTGCACGGTATTGGATCAGTAGGATAAACTTATGAATAATATGATGGGAGCATAATTAGTTGCAAATTTTGAAAGACATTCAGCTACAATACTAAATATTAGCGGCAATATGATAATGATACACATGTTTGTTGGTAAGAAAATTCTTCATGCAGCCTAAAATAAAAAAGTGATTTTAACACTAGTCACTAACAAATATACTAGTGAAAGTTGACTGGCATAATTGCCGGACCAGGTTCAGCTGGCCCAAGCACCATAGTTATTAAAAAGAAAAAAAAGATTCAGTTAGTTTCTTATTCGATTGTTTGTTAATTGCAAGCTAAATGGATTTCAAGAGTTAAATTCAATGGGAGGAGTTAGTTCACATCAGTTTAACTCTGTGGCATGTACTTTTAAGATTTGAATTCTGCTGGCTGAATTAATTATAGAGATTGTCAGAAAATACTCTGCCTGCTACTTCAAAAGAGTGGCATTGCTGCTGGATGCAAGCAGTTGAAAAAGGTGCATGATTTGGTTTATCCTAACTTTTGTATTTGTTGCTGGAGAAAGTAACTTTTCATACTGCTTATTGCTAAGAAAATAAACTGTATGTGTGTAGTTTGCCTCCGAGGTTTTGTATATTTGTTTATTCTTAGAATTGTCAGATTACTTGTTCAACCAGGGATACTAGTCAGGTTGGCATATAATATAGAGGTTGACATCATAGCCAAACTCGTTCAGTCATCGTATGGCAGTGAAGATTTTCTTTTGCAATCATGGAAGTGCTCCCATGTTCCAATATACATTATGTCACGGAGTCTGATCGCCCTCAACAGGGATCTGGAACTACTCTTATGTATGGTGGAAAACCAAACCACCTTGAACAAGCAGAACAAGTTCAAGCTGGTGATGTGAAAATCGATGATGTAGTTCTTAATACGAAGGAGTGTCAGGAAGACAAAGCAGATGGACGTCAATTCACTGTCCAGGGATTACCAACTGCGGATGGGTTTCCAACTAAAGATGCGTATTATGATTTTGGGGAAGATGGCCAAATTCTGTCCAGTGATTACCATGATCCTGGAGATGACAATGTTGAGGAACATGATCATGTTACAAGATCTGGCCTGGTGCCAGAGTGCCTGCAATCAGTTGACACCATTGAAATTGGACTCCCTAATAGTAACCAGGTGGTGGGATCCTCTCCCTGCGAGTCCAAGTGGTTGGAAGAAGATGGACCTCTAGCAGTATGGGTCAAGGTATTTGTTAGTATTTGGTCATTTTAGCTTGGTATATATTTCTATAACCTACATTTTTAACTTTTCCTATTTTGATAGACCTTTTTGGAGTTCTGGACCCTTTAATTTTTGTGTTTACTTAAATCACCTTTAAAAGTGGCTAGCAACATAACATTTTCCTGTTTGGCAGAGCAAGTGGTTCTTGGTGAGAGTTGTCAAATTGAACGATGGCACATCGGAAGTCTTAGACATAAGGCCAGGCCATTAAGTCATTTAGCTGCATGGAATGAAATTTTTCTTAAAAAATGCTCTGCACATTGATTACCCAAGTTTAGTGAGTCTAGGGACATATTTTCTTTCAATTCAACAGATTGAAATGCTGCACCAAGTTTCTTTAGATTGGTAGGATCACGAAGATACTTATTACTCCTATTACATACCGATTATGGCTGATTACACAGATTCTCTTTCATTCCCTTTTTTCATGTACTGAGAGTAATCCTGCAGTTTCTCATTTATATATAATATAATTGAATCACTGGAATTACTAAGAAGGACCTTTGACATTGTTTCATTTTCTTTCGATAAAGTCAACCACAACAAGATGGTGTCAAAAGTATGTAGATGTATGTCTCAAGACCCTAAACCACAATAATTCTATCAAATTATCCTAAATATCTGTACAAAAGGGGATCCTCTCTTTAGTCCAAGATGTAAATACATCAAAAATAGGAGGAAGAGTGATATCAAGGAATGGATGAGATGAGGCAAAGTCGACTGGTAAAACTGATGTTGGAAATAATTGGCTAGTAGTCCTCTGTCCATGTTAAGCTGCAAATTTGTGTTCCCTTTCTATCCCTAAAACATTGAAGAATAGCTTTAATGTACAATCTGATGCTCTTTGTAAATCATAATTTTTTGGAAGCACATTGCATTATGCCTTTGTTACTCAACTTCAATTACCTACCCCCCACCCCCCACCCCCCCATGCACCAAATAGGAGACAATCTCTCTCCTCTCAAAGAAAAACAAATAAAAAAAGAAAGAAGGAAACAAGATTGGTTACTGATGATTCTCTATTGATTTTGCATATTCTGTAGTGGAGGGGGTTGTGGCAAGCAGGAATTAGATGTGCAAGAGCTGATTGGCCACTATCGACTCTCAAAGCTAAGCCTACGCATGAGAGGAAAAAATATCTTGTGATATTCTTTCCTCGCACCAGAAATTATTCTTGGGCTGATGTGCTTCTTGTTCGCCCAATTAGTGAATTTCCGCAACCCATAGCATATAAAACCCATAAAGTTGCGGTGAAAATGGTGAAAGACTTGACTCTTGCTCACCGTTTTATCATGCAAAGACTTGCTATCAGCATACTGAATATTATCGATCAATTACATGCCCAGGTTTGCTTTTGAAGCTCATATATATAGAAAGACACATTTACATTTAACTCATGCTTGTTTTTCACTTTGTTATAATCTTTTAAGTTGAGATGTTACTCAACTCTTGTAGGCTCTAGAAGAGACTGCTCGCAGTGTGATGGTATGGAAGGAATTTGCAATGGACGTTTCCCGCTGCAAGGCGTATCCTGATCTTGGAAGGATGCTTTTGAAATTTAATGATGTAAACTCTCCTGTCTTTGAAGCTATTACGGAAAGATGCATACCCTCCCCTCTTTTGTGTTCCCTTTCTCCAGCATTCTCCTTGATGTGGTTCATGACACAAAAATCTGGTTCCTGAACTGCATTGTTGTTTTTGACACTGCAGTGCCATTCTTTTGCTTCTTTGTTTTAAAAATGGTGTCATATCTTATGCGGATTCTTCCTCTTTGGATGTTAATGCACCATTTATCTTGAAGTGTCAATTGTGTTTAACCCTCTGTTGTTCTTTAAGCTAAGTAGAACAACCTCCACACAAAGGTTGTCGTGTCCAGGGAGGCCTATCTCACTGACAAAACGTCTCTACTTTGGAATCTTGAAACTAGCCAAAAATGTGTTGACAAACTCTAATGTTGACAATTGACCATTGGATGAATGAATCAACACACGTCCTTGAGATGCCTCTAGCATGCCTAGAATGGGAATGCTTATATGCTTTAATGCGACTTATCATGAAGATTTTTCCACATGGATCGTTTGTGTTAATATTTCCTTTGATAGGTATAGAAATGAAGTAACAATGTATTTTTGTCCATGCTACGCTGTATATAAGTTTTTCAAGGGAGGTTAAAACGAGTTCAGTTTACCAAACATTATCACTAAACCCCCCTCCCCGAAAAAAAAAGAGAAAAAAAAAGAAGAAAAGGAATGAAATGTATAGTAAGGTAAAAAGCTAAAACTAGTAACTGGGATTGGTAATTAAGGTTTGACTCCTCACTTATTCTTTCTTGGCCTGGATAATGCTTTTCTGCATGTGCCTGGATAACACAATCTCTTTCTTCTGCAGATGATACTGCCATTGTATAAAAAATCATTTTCGATGGAGTCTTGGATTCAGCGCTGTCAGAATGCCAACAGTGCTGAGACAATTGAAATGTTGAAGGAGGTAAATCCCTAAATGATGCTCATATATCTATCCATTCTGCTGTATATCTATAGTCGTAAAGATTTTTATTGTTTGTTTTGCTATTCTTTTATTGTATTTTGTTTGAGTGAAAATTTCATTATTATATTTGAAAGTGAAGTTTTGCAAGGACTGAAGTATGATTGTTGTTGACGCATAAGAACATGCTTCATATCAAGAAGCAGAATCCAACTTCCTTTTGCCACTTTGGGATAGAGGAAAGGACGTGTGTGTTAGTTATCGACTTGTACTTTTTCCTCCAGGCATATGAAATCCTCAATCTTAGATTATGTCTGCAGTTGCTTCACTGATGATAATTACTACCTTCTCAATAGCATTTTACCTTATTAGTGGAAAACCCATTTGATTGAGTAGATGCCGAACTGGTCTTTTGAAATTTTGTGATATTAATATCTTGGCGCAGACTAAAGTTATTATCTTTTAATTCAGGAATTTGCTGATGCTATACTTTGGAATGAGTTGAATTCACTTCCAAATGAAGGATTGCATCTTGATCTGAACTCTCAGTGGAAGAATTGCAAATCCGAGGTTATGAAATGGTTTTCAGTTTCACATCCTGTATCTGATAGTGGAGATGTTGAACAGCCGAATAATGATAGCCTATTGACAATGGAACTTCAGCAGAGCAGAAAGAGGCCCAAGCTTGAAGTTCGTCGTGCTGAGGCACATGCTTTGCCTGTGGAATTTCAGGTGTCACATCTGGCTCTCCCTGTTGGATCTGATGCTGGTGTTCTTGGTGGCCATAATATCTCCAAAAATGTACTGTTAGATTCTGGACCTACAAAAGATGGCATTTCTCTCGGAGAGGCTCCTCCAAGTGGTTCTCCTAGTAGTGTGGCAGATAGATGGGAAGAAATTATTGTTCAAGCAGACAATTCCGACATCATTCAGATGAAAGCTGTGGAATTGACCCCTATAAATGGGGTTGCTTCTAGTAATTCCTTTGATCATGGAAGTAAGAATCGCCAGTGTATGGCTTTTATTGAAACCAAAGGAAGACAATGTGTCAGATGGGCAAATGACGGTGATGTTTATTGTTGTGTGCACTTGGCCTCTCGCTTTGCCAGTAGCTCCATTAAGGCGGAAGGATCACCACATATTGATACACCTATGTGTGGAGGTACCACTGTTCTCGGGACCAAATGCAAGCATCGCGCCTTATGCGGCTCTCCTTTCTGTAAGAAACACAGGCCTCGAGATGAGAAAGGATCAGGCTCTATTTTGGAAGAGAATAAACATAAACGAAAGCATGAGGACAGTGTCCTTAGATTGGCTACCTCGAGTTGCAAAGATATTGTTCTCGCTGGAGCATTTGATGCTCCACTCCAAGTTGATCCTATCTCAGTTCTTCATGGAGAATCTTGCCATAGGAACAACTTGCTTGAGGCAACTCCGTATTTGCAGAACAAACCAAGTGGTTCTGAGATGCATTGCATTGGTTTGTGGCCACATGGAAGTGAGCTTTGTGTAGAAAGTCCAAAACGACATTCATTATACTGTGAGAAGCATTTACCAAGCTGGCTTAAACGTGCGAGGAATGGCAGGAGCAGGATAATTTCGAAGGAAGTATTCATAGAACTTTTTAAGGATTGCCACTCCAGGGATCAAAGATTGCATTTACATCAAGCTTGTGAGCTTTTCTACAGACTTCTTAAAAGTGTACTTTCTTTGAGAAATCCAGTTCCAAAAGAAGTTCAATTCCAGTGGGTCATATCTGAAGCTTCTAGAGATCCAAAGGTTGGTGAATTTTTAATGAAATTAGTTTGTACTGAAAAAGAGAGGCTAAAAACTGTTTGGGGATTTAGCTCTAGTGAAAATGCCCAAGCTTCCTCTTACATCGAAGATCCAATTCCATTATTAAGGATTACGGATAATGACCAGGATCATTGTGATGTCATAAAATGCAAAATTTGCTCAGAAATGTTTCCAGATGAGCAAGTGCTTGGTACGCACTGGATGGACAATCACAAAAAGGAAGCTCAGTGGCTGTTCAGGGGTTATGCTTGTGCTATCTGCCTGGACTCTTTTACTAATAAGAAAGTTTTGGAAACTCATGTGCAGGAAAGGCACCATTCACAGTTTGTTGAAAATTGCATGCTTTTCCAGTGTATTCCTTGTACTAGCAATTTTGGGAACTCAGAGGAGTTATGGTCTCATGTGCTTACTGCACATACTGCCAGTTTCAGATTGTCTCATAGTGCTCAAGAGCATAATTTTCCCGCAAGTCAGGTTTCGTCAGAGAAGCCTGATATAGGTAATTCCTTGTCGACACAGAATATCAATTCAGAGAACCAGTCTGGTTTTCGAAAATTCATCTGCAGATTTTGTGGCCTGAAATTTGACTTGCTACCTGATCTAGGACGCCATCATCAGGCTGCTCACATGGGTCCTAATCCTGTAGGCTCTCATATCTCCAAGAAGGGCATCCGTTTTTATGCTTATAAATTAAAGTCAGGAAGACTTAGCCGTCCGAAGTTCAAGAAAGGTCTCGGATCTGTAGCATATAGGATTAGGAACAGAAATGCTCAGAACATGAAGAGACGCATCCTATCATCAAACTCCATTATTAGGGGAAAATCCACGATTCAACCTAGTGCAACTGAGGCAGCTGGTTTAGGTAGACTGGCAGATCCCCACTGCTTAGATATTGCAAAGATATTGTTTGCTGAGATTAAGAGAACAAAGCCACGGCCAAGTAACTTAGACATCTTATCAATAGCTCGGATTACTTGCTGCAAAGTAAGCCTTCAAGCATCACTTGAAGCTAAATATGGAATTTTGCCAGAGCGCATGTATCTCAAAGCAGCAAAATTGTGCAGTGAACAGAATATACTTGTAAACTGGCACCAAGATGGTTTCATTTGCCCCAAAGGATGTAGACCTGTTCGTGATCCTTTCATAGCATCTTCATTACTTCCCCTCCCCGATAAAGTGAATAGAACTGGAAGTATTCTGCCAAATTCTGCTATAAGTGAGTGGACTATGGATGAGTTTCACTACGTTATTGATTCTCAACAGTTCAAGCATGAACCATCCGACAAAACTATTCTCCTGTGTGATGACATAAGCTTTGGACAGGAGTCAGTCCCGATAACTTGTGTGGTAGAAGAAAATCTTTTTGCCTCCCTCCACATTCTTGCTGATGGTTCCGATGGCCAAATTGCCACAAGTTCTCTACCTTGGGAGAGCTTTACTTATGCAACAAAATCACTGATTGATAAATCCGTGGATCTTGCAATAGGGGTAACTTCCTTTAAATTTCTAGTATTCCATGCAACTTCCATTTCATCTGGCGAAGCACTTGAACAAATGGTTTTCATAATCTTGAGTTGTTATTTTCCCTCGCTCACTCTCTCCCCTCCGCTCTAACTCAGTTTTTCTCTCTGATGGCAGAGCTCCCAATTGGGGTGTGCTTGTCCAAATTCAGCATGCACTTCTCAAACTTGTGATCATATTTACCTTTTTGATAATGATTACGAGGATGCAAAAGATATTTATGGGAAGCCTATGCGTGGTAGGTCCCCATATGATGAGAGAGGTCGGATAATGTTGGAGGTAAAAATACATTCTTATGATTATTCTTTCATATTTTTCGTGATTAGTAGGCCGTAGTATTTTTTGCTGGTAATTACATTCTCTAGAATGCCTTGTGTACTATTGTTACTAAAAAAACAGATGCCCTGTGTATTATCTTCTGCTCAATCATCTGGATTTGTCTGACAACTGTGTTGGCTGAGAGAGCATTACTGTATGGTCACCATACATGATGCTAGAACTTTTGTAGAGTGTGCTCTATTCAATTAACATTTTGTGCCTGATTGTCTAACTTGATTGTCAGGAGGGTTACCTTGTCTACGAATGCAATCAATGGTGCTCTTGCAGTAAATCCTGTCAGAATAGGGTTTTACAGAGTGGAGTGCGTGTGAAGCTAGAAATGTACAAAACCGAGAGAAAGGTAATGCTTTGATCTGAAATTAGTAAGAGGTTAGTTTCTCTAGCTATTTTACTATTTTGTCTTACAGGGATGGGCAGTCAGGGCAAGAGAAGCAATCCTTCGTGGTACATTTGTGTGTGAATATGTCGGAGAGGTACTTGATGAGCAGGAAGCAAATAAAAGACGCAATAGGTTAGAACACATTCTACTTGGTAGCTAAAATTGCTTTGTTGTATGTCATTGCACCTTATTTATTTCTGGATCCTACCTATTTGAGTAAGGTATGGCACAGAAGGTTGTGGGTACTTGTTGGAGGTAGATGCTCACATCAATGATATGAGCAGACTGATTGAAGGGCAATCTCCATATGTAATCGATGCTACTAACTATGGAAATGTTTCCCGTTATATCAACCACAGGTACTGTTACAGCTCTCTCTTGATTTGATTTAATCGCAATGTGGTTATATCTGCCTCAATTTGCATTATTATATTTGGACCATCAGCTCCAATAAAAAGGCAATGTGGAATACTATGTCTCAAAGTTTCTTTATAGTGCCAAAGAATGCTTACAATGGTCAGTTTATTAACTGAAGATTGACAAACTGATGAATCTATTATTACAATGCCAGTATCAAATTCCAGTTACTAGCTAAAACTTCTACTGATTTCTGTTCCAACTTGTTTTACGTAAAAAGCACTGTTGAGTAGTCTGCAAGAATACTGTCTTTTTGCTCTGCTCATGTGTGACACACCTTGCTCACGGAGAGGCATACTGGAAAAAAGTTACAATGACTGATTTACCATCTTTTTATGTTCTCATTTTTTGCTTGGCCAGTACACTGAAGTGATCAATTTGTTTAACTCCACCACATTCAATGCATAATTTCTGTGTTCAATTCCACCAAATTTATTCTAAAATATGTAGGTTATTGAGGATCATTGAGTGCTTCTTCAACTTGTTCTCACTTCTGCCTTTCTGTGCTTCTACTTCATCTACCTGGGTATTGCTAAGAGATTTAAATAGATACAACTATGAGGGATTATTCTGGGTATGCTGTTATTGTATAACTATGTGAAAGTTTGTGCTGTATCTTTCATCTTTTATTTTTTTGGTGATTATGTAGAGTTTCTGCATACGATTTTCTCATGGGTTTCCTATAAAGTAGTTTGCCATGGGGAATTAGTACTGATTTAAGGCTTCTACATAAACACTGTTCATAACTTCTTGCTTTCATTTTTTGTAGAGCAAAATCGCTTATTGGGTGGGCCCCTTCTTATAGAATGTAGAACAATTCTACTGGTGTAGTACTGATTGCATAGGACATAATGAGTGCTATAGCATGCCTACATGAAAATCTTAATAGATGAAATATTCTTATTTAGAATGCATATGAAATTAGGATGGCTTCCAGTGGCCTGTAGATTGCTGCTTGTCAATGGAATTATTACTGTACAAATGTCACATTTGTAACTTGAGGAGTTGAAGTCCTCTTCTGCTGTAAAATTAACATACCCAGAGACACAGAAAAGAAACAATGTTGAAAAGTGAATCATTAACTGGGATTTTTTGGATTTCCTGCTGATCATGAGTTGATGTGTAACTTTATTTCACATTGCTTTCAGTTAAGTTCTTACGAAAATGTTCTGTTTTCTTTTTTTGTTGCAATTTTAGTTGCTCATCAAATCTCGTGAATTACCAAGTTCTTGTGGAAAGCATGGATCATCAGCTTGCACACGTCGGTTTTTATGCAAGTCGAGATGTATGTTCTCTCCTCTTTGGTAAATATTGGTCAAGGTGCTGATGCACAATTGTATCACTCAGATCTTTAAAAAAAAAAAAAAGATAGCTGCTTCTTTTTACTGGACTTTTCTTGGGTAACTTTGATTTCACCTCAGCTAAGACTGGTTAATCCCCTCATGTCTTATGTTTTGGTTTGATACATTGTGCCCCCTCCTCTTTGCCTTTTGTGACGCTGACATAGTGTGTGCCCCCTCGACTTCCTTGAACAGATACTTGCAGGTGAAGAACTGACCTATAATTATAGATACAAACTATTGCCTGGAGAAGGGTCTCCATGCCTATGTGGATCCTCCAATTGCAGGGGACGTCTTTACTAAATCCTCTACGTGTTTATGAAATCCCAAGGCCTGTTGTGCTTGCAGGAAGCAAAAAGTTTGTAATTGGCCTTATTTTCTGAAATGAAATTTATGATTCACAGGTTATTAGCTTTTCTAGTTTGTCTTTTCTTCCTCTGTAGTTTCTGGGGTCACACGGTCTCCAATTTTAATCAGAAATGCCTGGCCAAATTTCCACTCTCACATATGTGGATACTATGTAGTAGTTTAGGAACATTTGTTTACCCTTTTTGAACAGATGAATGATTGGTTTCGTAGAAGCAAGCAAGTATTTGAGTCATCAAACTGCTGTTAGCACTATTCTTTCTTTTCAAAAAATTGAAATTATTACATTGGATATCGAACTAATACCACGAGACTATAAACTGTTGTAAAGATTAAAACTTCATTTCTGGCTTTGAGAACAAAAAGAAAGCCAAGGACAAGCCATAACCTATTGCAACCAAGATTGACTGACCTGCAAACAAAAAACAGATGCATGACATAGTGGACAAGCAATAAAACAAATAGCTAAAGATATTCAACGCACATGAGAATCAAACCAAAGGAACAAGTGTAGAAAAATTACCAAGTTCAACATGGTTTGAAGGTGTTGTACTATGAGGGTTTCTTTTTTGCAGTAGTAAAGACATGGAGAGGATGACGAGTCCACTTCCAATCTTTTCCCTGACTACTCTCTCCCTCATATCAAATGACCAAATTCCAGATATTCCTTGATGAAAACAAACATCTTCAATGACAACTTTGACGAATAAGATGGTTCCCAGCAAGAGAGTAATTTTGGCTATTTTTGTGAACCTATTGACCATGTTGACAAGGCAAGCCAGTGCATACAGGGGAAACCAGAAATACCAATCTGAAACCCAAACACAGAAAGAAATTAAATCTACTTGAGAAATCCAGTTCTCAATAGAAAGATAGCTAAATGAAAAAAGTAGAAAGGGTAATTACCAGGGTCATTGAATTGGAAAGATGCAGAGAGAGCAAAGAGGAAGGCCATTAATAGTGAAGAACAGCTAGAAACTGAAAATCTTGATGATGTCATGTGCTTATGAGGTTTTTGAGAAGATCATTCTTTTTCCATGTTGTATCTACTGGTGTTATTCATGTAGAGATTTGACTTTTCCTTTGCAGTTATGCCAGAAGGAAAGATTATCTAAGCCCACTACTCTTCATTGATAAACAAGTTTATTTATTTTATTGTGAAATGAAGTTGACCATCACTTTTGCTTCACTTTAACCAAAATTTCATGTTAATGACTAGAACTCAAGCTTGATAAATTCCATGACTACTTGTTATCTCTCATCAATTCAAAGCTTGTAGGTCTTATTTTATTTGGTCTAAATATGAACGGTTCAGACCTTATATCATTAAGTGCATTTATTTATGTTAAAATTAAGTCATAATCATTAAGATATTGAACAAGTCTTGAGAGGTATTTTTGTGTGAATAATTTTTACTACACAATTATTAGCTACCACCACTAATACCTCTATCATTACAACCACCACCATCATTGCTGATAACCACTAGTATCAACCACTATCACAACTAACACGTTTCTATCATCATAATTATGTCCAATGCCATCATCATCCCCACTACTACTATCAACCAGCAACCAATCTCTATTACTAGCCACCTTCACTATCAAGACATCGTCAACCACCATACATTCTTCGGTCACCACCATCAATATTGTCAACTATTAATATCAACCAATTTTCACCATCACAATCACCATTAACAATCACTATCACTGCCAACCACTATTGTCAGTCACTATCACATCTACCACCTCGATTGCCACCAACGTCACTATTGACGATGAAGGCTGTTTTGAATTCGAGTGGCACATAGATTTTGTAAGATACCATACCCCCACACCACATGGAGCTACAAGCATATAGGAATTAGAAGAATGACAGGAAATGCCAATAATAAATGGGGCCAAGATAATAGTAACATAATATATGCTAGCTAAATTTAATGGACTCCTTTTTGTACACTACTTATTATTCATGACGAGAACGTGCTTTTTTTCTTCTTTTAATTAATAATTACACCCATAGTGTCATCATCACTTTGCACATCCTATAATTGCACTTGCAACAATAAGCCATGGTCCATGTTTGTTAAACGTTTACTTTGGTCCCCATTTCCCCTCTATTCTATGGAAACAAAATCAGTCCTATTGTATTGCACCTTCTTTCACTTATTGCACCTAAATTTGGTTGAACAAAGTTGGAGAAAAGTATTAAAAATATTTCTGAACTTTACCCAAGTTATTAGTTTCATTTTCAAACTATTGACAGTCTTAAAAATACTACTCTACTTGACTAAGTAAACTAAAAAACACCCCTGATTTATCACAAGTGTTAAAAACACTCCTTAACTTGACAAGAATTTAGGAGTGTATTTCACTCCTGTTGAAAGATCTATTTAAGTTTAGTTAGTCAAATAGAGGGGTGTTTTTAACACTTTCAATAGTTCGGGGATGAAACGAATAATTCGTGTCAAGTTTAAGGGTATTTTTAATACTTTTCTCATAAAGTCGTAAACTTGATTTTCTCTCATTAGTAGTAGGAAAGTACAGACGACTAAACTCTGAATGTATAGGCCTTGCTCAAATAATAAGAGGTACAAATTATACTATAATTTAAATAATGACCTTTTGATTAGTGTATTGTTTTAAATGAAAACTTGTATCTAATTGAGAAGCAAATATCAGAACCTGTTGCAGATTATGATATAATTATCGTATGCCGTGAATATACATCATATTTCAAATATGTTCATAACTTTGTTTAAATAGTTGATGTGTTTTTAAAGTCTAACATGTAATGGATTAGTGGCAGTTAACAGCCAACTAATCAGAGTCCCACTCCATAATGATAAACAATTAGTAACATTAAACAGTAACTGATGTTTAATGTCAATAATTTGTCAACTAGTCCTGAGTTTTGTTGGCTAAATTCCAATCATGACAAAAATCATCTTTATGCTAATTACTCTTCACATAAAAAACAATTAAACTTTGTATTCAGACTTTGCACTTTTGTAGTTAGTGAGTGTAAATGGAAATAAAAAAGAGAAATCTGTGATATACATATTTTAAATATTGTCAATAATATAATCATATTAAATGCTTATAACATTAGGTTCCCCTTTTATTTGGTCAAAAAAATTAGTGGACATTAATAGGGGAAATATCAAAAACTTAATTCCCAAACTTTGGGCACATGCAGATTTCAATAGTCAAATATGAAAGATGCTTTTAATAAAAGGAAAAAAATAATGGTAAAGTCCACTTATTGGAGTTTAATCCATTAATTTCTTCCTTTATCCCTACGGCAAAGTTGTCTGTACCATTCTCATTTTTTTCCCTTCAAATATTACCATTTCCTATGAGTGCATTAATTACATGTGTACTTTCAATATTTCTTTTAACGGCATTTAATATACACAAATTATTATTGACAAAATACTCCAAATCACTCAGTTTAAACATTAAGTATTTAATAGCAAAGATAATACAGACATTTTATAAATTAGACAAATATTTTAAAATAATATAACGGAGAACTACTTTGTTACTTTAATAATGTGAGTGTAAGTATCATACATCTCAAATCTCTATGCTCTTTAGTCTTATCAACTTAAAATGATAACTAAACTTAATTAAAAAGTAATTTAGTTAAAAAAAAATATATTTCCTCTCTCCAGTATCCACGATTTTATTATAGGTCAATAAGTATATGACTAGTGTATAGAGGTTAATTTTGTCATTTGACAACTTCAACCAGTTAAATGAACTTTGTTTGTTTGAAAATGATAGTGATTTCCTTATCTTGAATTGATAAAATTCTTGTTCTTTTTGTAAATAATTTAAGGAGAATCAATTCTACAAAGGCCCAGAAAAGCAACAGAAGCAATTTCTTTTTCTTTTTTCAAAATAAAAAAATATTAAAAACCAAAGAAAGCAAAAGCAAGATTTGGACTTTGAGAAGACAACCCAAATGCATGCCTTGTTAGAGTGCTTTATAAGGAATCATGATATCGTGCTATGGAAGAGACGAGACTTTAAATTTAAATTTTAAATATAATTTTTTTTTTAATAATAAGTATTTCTTCTCAAATAAGGTCGTGTCACTTGAATAAATCAGATTTCAGTATGAAAATTAAACTCAAATAAAAAATATTGTAGCACTATTTGAGGGAGAGAGAAAAAGATAAAATTGTGAGACCCACAAACAACAGAATCATAAAAAACAGAAAAAGGAGAGTAAACATCATCAGTGAGACAAAGTGATAAAGTTGCAAAAGACACAGCGCATAAGCCATCACTCTCGTTTCTTTTCTTTATTGAAATTTATTTGGACCCAATTTTTCAATTCCTAAAAAAAATCTAATAAACATATCAGAAGGGAGCTCATCATTCCACTCTGTTAAATCTCTGTTTTGGTGGTTCCCTTGATGCTTGACATCAAAGCTTCATTCAATCATTTTCAGTGGCTCTTCTTGGACGCTTAAATTAAAGATTTGGGGTTTCAAGAAAATCTCAGATAGCTCTCTCTGTTTGTAGGTGAGTCTTTGTTGTTTTCTCCATTTCAAGAATTTGGGTGTTTCAAGAATTCCTTTGTCCTGCTATTTAACCTCTTTGGGAGTGGTGAGTTTCAATGGTACTTTCTTTTCTTTTTTCTTTTTGAGTATATGGTACTTGTAGATGGAAGCTTTTGTCTTTGTGTTTGTTTCTTGAGAACTAGCATATTGTTAAAGGTTTGATTTTTTGTTTGCTTTCCTCTTGGAGAAAGAAAGAAAGAAACTTTTTTCTTTATTGTTAAGTTTTGAATCGCAATTGATTTAGCTTTCTTTTGTCAGATAAATGAGGGGAAGAAAGATTAGGTCTTTGATGTTTTGTCCTAATCCAGATATGTTCATCCTTATGATCAAAGAATTTCTCAGCTCTGAGTTGTCAACCTGATTTCAGTTTCACCATCCCTCAAGTTAAAAAAAATGCAAAACTTCTCTATGATATCGTATAGAGGATGTTGAAGTCATTGTTTAGAGGGTCCACATTCTTGTTTCAGTTGTAAATTCCATATATTGAATTAGTTATGTATTGAGTTTTGTCAACAATGGCTGAAATTAGACTGACAAAGGTAGATCAAGGTCAAACCAAAATTAGGAATGTTCCAATTGCTGTGACCCCAGAGGGTTTCTGGTGTTGTCCGTCTCCCAATGTGTTTCAGAAGAGCCCCAAAACACAGAATCCTTTAAACAAGCCCAAATCTCCTCTTCCCACAACTCAAACCCCGGCTCACAAGAAACAAACTTCAGTACCTGAGAAAAGACCGGCTAGTGCTGCACCTAAGTCGGTTGCTGTTTCTGATGAAAAGCGAGGTGTTAGTTCTGATATGCCCGCTGTTACTGCATCAGTGCCTGCAGACAGAACACCTCGGTCGAAGACTGAAAATGTACCAAGGAAAGTGTCAATTGAGTTTGGTGAACCTGGAACTAGTGATCTTAGGGTGATCTTGCTAGGAAAGCAGGGGTTCACTGTGAAGTTGAATGTTCACAAGAATATTCTGGTAGAAAATAGCAGCTTTTTTGCTAATAAAATATCAGAACAGCAGCCAGTGTTTCCTTGCATTGAAATTGATGATTGTGAGGATGTTGAGATATGTGTTGAAACCATCGGCCTCATGTATTGCAAAGAAATGAAGCAGCGGTTGATCAAGCAAAGTGTTTCTCGCGTTTTGCGTATTATCAAGGTAATTTGGAAATCTTGGGATGGACTTCCCTTTGTGTATATGTTTGAATATTTCCGCTAGAACTGCTGCTTATATGTTAGATAACTGGTTAATGTTTTGTTGATGCAAGTAGTTAACTTACATCATCAGTTCTCCATAAAGTTCCATTCTTCCATTTTGTAGATGCAACTCAAATATGCTAGGTTGCTGTATATCTGTCGTAGCTCTGTGCTTCCATATGCTTAGAGTGATCAATAAATGTATTGAAAGATGCTTAAAGATAAGGCATAAACTGTTCAAAGCAATTTCTGTGTTTCGTGGCTTGTTTGAGTTCAAACTATAGCTGTGACATACATATTAATGGAAACATCAACTCTAGATCACTTATCAGTGTATGGAATATACTGTAGATTTAATTATCTTAGCTAGTAGATGATAGTGGAGTGAATTTAGCATGCTGATGATTTTTAGAAGAATCCTTTTCAGTTACCAGCAAAATGAAGTGCTAAAGAAAACTGTAGGCATTTCTTTAGGACAACAGTCAGAATACTAAAAGAAGAACTTTTAGATAAGTTCTCGCTCGCTTGCCTTCTTGCATGGTGTGCTCCTGCAGGTGTGAGAGAGAGATTTAGACTGCCCCACGCTTTCACAACTCCATCAGATGCATGGTACTCTGATCCTGTTTACTGATGCTGAACACCAATTTTTTGTTTGTAGTAAGAGTGACATGGTTGCAGATTACAGCCAGATTCATATATGAAGTTTATATGAAAAACCTTCTTCTCGGGGTAAACAGATCAATTTTTTTTGCTGTTTGGCGAAGATGAACTATGAAAACCTTTTTCTGAGTTGGACGGCAGTGGTGTCCCTAAAGCAAGCATCGGGTTCTTGCTTGTATGTGGTTAAAATTCAGGTGATGGTTTTATAGGAAGGTCCTAAATAGTGTTAAAAAATCTTTTAAGCACCCTCATAAAGTTAGCACAAAAATGTCCAAGAGTTCGGAAATATGGTTGACTATTGTACTGTATTATGTAATATCAGATGTTTGATTGAGGTGAAGCTTTTGTATAAACTAACATCAGGCAATTTCATTATGGATAGGTATGTACATCTACACATCCAGTTATCAACTAGAATAGGGTTTTATCAAATGATGGGCTATTAATTATATATATTAGATACAATAGGAAGGTCTAGATAATGTTAGGAACTCTTTTAAGCTTCCTCAGAAAGCTCCCACAGAGATATGAGTGAGTTAGCTCATTTGGTTAGTTTTTGTGCAGTATAGACTTGCATAAATTTGATTAAGGCGTTGTAATTGTTGCATAATTCTCGTTTGATAATTTAAATGTCTTGTCGTTCTTTGATAGGCTAATCGATTGGGAGGATATGTATATATGCTTTGACATTCTATTATAAACTGCGGTAGGGGTTATTCATCAAATGCTGTGCTATTAACTATAATATGATTTTAATGTCATAGAAGGAATATTTTCTACTCCTGTTATTGCATTACAATTAATATTCTCGTTTTAAATGGAGTTCAATTGAATCAATACCTTATCCAGTGTTTGTTGACTATCAAATTTATTTTGCATGCAAATCATTCTTACATCCTCATTGATCATGGTAATTAGATATTCCTATGATGTTTCCCGCACTGTAGGTAGCGGAACAACTTGGATTTAAATCATGCATGCATTCATGTTTAGAGTATTTGGAAGCAGTACCATGGGTTGGGGAAGAAGAAGAAGAGAAAGTTGTTTCTTCAGTCCTACGGCTGCAGAGTGAGGGAGTTGGAGTGACCCCTGTGTTAAAGAGGGTGTCATCTGATATTTCTAAGCCTCACAAGGACACATTCTCACACATCCTCGAGCTGGTGCTCAAAAGTAATGAAGAGAGAGGCCGACGGGAAATGAAATCCGTTGTACTGAAGCTCCTCAGGGAAAATAACTGTCTTCCAAGTTCCTCTGTCTCAGTTGACAGTTACAATGAAATAATATATGGCTCGTGTAGAAGTTGCCTGGATTCAATATTGATTCTGTTCAAACAAGCCGCTGAACGGGAGTTTAGCAGCAACTCTGTTGATTGCAGAGAACCAGTAGTGAAGCAGATAGTTCTAGAGGCTGATAACCTCTCATGGATGCTTGAAATTTTAACCGACAGGCAAGCAGCAGATGACTTTGCGGTAATGTGGGCTAGCCAGCAGGAATTGTCTTCTCTGCATACAAAGCTACCTATTGTGTCTCGCCACCATGTCAGCTGCATCACAGCAAAGCTTTTTGTAGGAATAGGAAAAGGGGAGCTTCTGCCATCAAAGGACACACGTAACCTCTTGTTACAGACATGGTTACAGCCATTGATCAATGACTACAGCTGGTTGCAGCACGGCTGCAGGTCTTTTGACCGAAAGGTTGTGGAGGAAGGAATTGGCAGGACAATACTAACGCTACCTCTGGAAGAGCAGCAGAGCATTTTGCTTTCTTGGTTAGGCAGTTTCCTCAAGGCTGGTGATAATTGTCCAAATCTTCAGAGAGCATTTGAAGTCTGGTGGCGTCGTACCTTTGTCAGACCCTATGTGGAGTCGGGAAATACCCGCCCATTAGACCACGTTATGATGCCAAAGGTGACGGAGCATTAGAAGTGCAAACTGTCCTTTGGGGTGTAAAACTCAATGGTTTTAAGGGTGGCTTTGTCAAATCAAGGTATAAACTACTCATCTATATAAGGTCTCTAACTGATTCCTTGTCTGAATCATGTAAATTTCGAGTGCAATTTGGTGTGTTAGTGATTTGTAACAGGAATGTAATACAAGTTGGTTGTGTGAAATTATAGTTGGATCAAATTTTCTGACAGGACCATGGCTAATGTAACATATTGTCATGAATCTGTTACATGTTTTATGCAAATTATGTAACATTTTTATAATAAACAATGGGTAGTAGTGACAGTTCCAAGAATATGGAATCTTAGTCGATTAATTCACTTGATAAGGTAGCCTTGCATGGGAACTGTATATAGTCATATGAGCATTTGAGTTTTCATTTCTGAAAGTAAAAATTTCATAGATAAAGCTGCAATTTCATGCAAAATGGAATTTCCCAAAATTTATTTGCATTTTTTTAGGATGGGTTGCAAAATTGACTCGAACCTATTAATCCGTGCAATTCACTCAGGTTTTAATGGGCTTGGATTTAAGTAGTTTTGATAATGGGCTGCTTTGGGTCATTCCCCAAGTTAACCTATCAAAAATCAGCAGCCCAAATACGTGTGTGGTGATGCCCAATGTTAATTCATGAAAAAACATTTGGGATAATTTCAAATATATACCAAAAAGTTTTTAGTTTACAAAAAATATAGCCAAATTCGCTTATTCAGCCACGATTTATTTCTATTTAGCCATGGTTAGCGTTATTTTTATTAGCTACAATTTGATCGTGGCAAAATAGCTGTTTTTTTTGTTTTTTTTAATAATTAATAGTTAAATAGTGTATATGTAATGTATCAATGTTGTATAAATGGTCTAGAAACATGTTCAGGTATTGTATAAATAGTGTATGAATATGTATATATAATGTATAAATAACTATATAGTGTATCGATATTGAATAAATGTGTATAATCATGTATCAAATTATATAAACAATTATGTAATGTATCAATATCTATTTGACGATCATACATTCTCACCTTAATAAATAAAATAAATAAATAAAAATAATAAAATGATATAAATATTCATTTTTTCACAAAAAAGTAAAATAATTAGAAAAAAAAAATTAAAAAAGAGCAACAAAAAATCTAAACAACAAAAAAGTTTTGTTTTAATTCCGTTATAAACCGTGACTTAATTACATCAAATATAACTCTTTTATCCAAATTGGACAATTTTGGATAATTTTGTAAAGTTGGGCCAAAAAAATGGTAAACAAATGTTATGGATTATCACCTAATGTAATTTTTCTAAAATATTTTTCATCTTATTGTCTAACAAATAATGCTTTCGAGTTTCGAATCACCATTTTATGTTATGGCATATTCTTTTCTTATATTTGTAGAGTGATGATGTGTAAGTTAGGAAATGTAAAAATAATGGATACTCAAATTGGACGAGTTAAATTATGATTTATGGTGATTGAATTTTTTAAAAATGTTGCAATGCCAATATCAAATCCTTTAAAGCTATACTATTCTTATACTATCTGTCACAAAATGATTTTTTTTCTTAAAGAATACAAACAATATAAGTTAATGAGCCATTGGTTAGTCCATGTTTACTCATACAAACTTTGAGTAGGATTTGACAATTACTAAATTTATGGATTATTTATCAAAATACACAACTTATTTTTAATTATTCTCAAATATTTTCTATCACTTTTAAAATTTTCGAAAATCTCTCTTTTTATATTTTCGCTCCATACACCCGATACACTTATTTCACAAGCTAATCGTCCTTTAGAGAAGAGGTTGAGGTCCGCATTGACGCAAGACTCAGCGGTAGGAATGGGTTCACTGACTTGGGGCGACGATGATGATGGTGGAGTAGAAGAAGAAGAACAAAAGACTACTGAAATACGATTTTTTTGGGGGCAATTGAGGGATAATTGTCTAGTAATTGAGAATTTGGAAGATGACGAAGAGAAGAAGCAGAAATGGAGGTAATGAGAGGAAGGAAGAGTTGCAGTGTTGCGCACACACACACTTCTTCTCTGTAAATGCGGCTGATGAAGAAGATGAAATTAGGGTGTTTTTGGCTTTTACAGGGAGACGATTGGAAATAGTGAAATTAGGGTATCCCTCTTTGTTGGTTTGAAGCATAGGTGATTCATAGTCATGTGTATTTAAATATACCCGATTCACATCTTTTACACATAGGTG
>JBCEWC010003101.1:0-23480 GCA_038996855.1 Solanum aculeatissimum | reverse complement strand
CTCCCCCCCTCCCCCCCCCCCCCCCCCCCCCCCGTTGACTACACTTTTGAGGCTAGGCCCTGTTGATTGATATTTTGGGTCGAGAAACCCACTTATTTCCACTTTGGGGTGAGGCCCTTATGATTTACATTCTGAGATGAGAGACACTTGTTATGTGAGGGGGAATATTTCTCCTAAAGGGGATACGTTCTACCGTTTTATATGTATATTAGGATGGGGTGACATCTGTCGGCACAGGATGGATGGCCTAATTTTTATGTGATTGATTACCCATAAATTTATATATTTATTCACACCTATATTGTTCGTGGGTGTACCTTCTAGGCTTATGGGGGCCCAAGGGGCGTTCAGGCTTAGATATTAGGGACATACACTAATATACAATTGACCATTGTTTTGATGATGTGGAAAGTTGGGCTTTCTGATGGTTCTATAGGATTCTGTGATGGTTCTATGTCACTACCAGAAAGTACGACATAGATGTGATATCACAAATGAGAACCCGAGAGTCCTCAAACAAGCCATGTTAGCATCAATTTACACTTCATTAGTCCGAAAGTGCGTAATTTTACAAGAAACACATAATTCTAAGGGATTTGGGGGCTTTGGAATCAAGCTATGGGGATGTCATTGGGAAAGGAATTTGCATGAATCACGTAGCACATAACAAGTACGTTCTAAGGGGCGAGTAAGTAGAACTCAACACATAAGATAGAGAAAGGTATGTTTTGCCTTTGAAATAAAGGGCTCACCACAAGCAACAACCCGAGATCACCAAATTAACTGTCCAAAGGTGGATAGATATCGACTCCGGTCCCTACATGGTTAGATCATATAGATGAAGAATATGGGTTAGTACATAGAATGCACTAAGTATGCGGGCATGCAATGCGCATGATCATGAACCTACAAAAAAGTTAGATGGCAAGGGCACGTATATATAGAAAGAAGTATATAAGCAAGGAAGAATATTATGTCGATATGCCATGAAATCAATGATGCATGAATGTGGTAGTTCCATATTCATAGCGGGGATGTGACCTCAACCGACTACAAGAAAGAGACCAAGCTAGCTACTACTTGGAATTGGACTACTTGCCAGGTAGATCCCAAGTCACCCTAAAAAGAGGAAAATAAGTCAATCCCTAAAAGAGAGTATACCCATGTTGGCACATGGTTTGACGAGAAGGAGTATGGACCTTGAAGATAGTCCACCACTACTACAATCCCTCGGTGCTAAATCACAACCCATGAGAAATACATATACATATATGAGATTTCAAAAAAGACTTGTCTTTTAAATCAATACAATGCAAGGTTGGGCTCAAAATCCAAAACAAGAGTTCAAGTATCAAGTGCAAGGATCAATGCATAAGAGTAGCTCATTATAGGAAAGTACAAGATGGTGTAAACACCCAAGATTCTCATAGGGATAAGTCAAGACAAGATGTGATCACAATCTAGTCATATCTCATGTCTTAAATACAAAAATCCTGTGAAGGTGGGACTAGTCCATAACACGAATTTTATAAAGATCAAGTTTTAACTATGCATATTCCATGAATAATGATGAGAATAGCATGGGAACTTATAATTCATAAATTAAACTCATAATAAGAATAATCCATGTGAAACCCAAAGTTAAATCAATAATTAAAACTCAATTAACATAACTCATGCATAAATTTAAAACTTAAAATTACATGCATAATTGAACCTTCATAAAATCAATGGAATTCAACAAATTAGGTCTTAATTCACTTTAAAATCAACAATTAAATATAGCCCATACTTCAATTTAATTAAATCGTTCATGATTTAAAAGACCCATTTGCAGAGCTTGAAATTCATAAAAATTGAAGAAAAGGAGTTTTGGGCCTTCATGGTAGAAAGGATAACCATGAATCAATCCCACATACCTTGATTAGCCAAGAAAAGTAAGAAATATTGATGAAGAATAGAGTCTTCCCTTGATTCCCAAGCTAAGTCTTCAATAGAGATTTGAGAGGAGTTCTTGAGAGTAAACTTGAATATAATTCTAAGGGTTTGAATGAATTTGATGAAGTTGAATGAATAAAATTTGATTTGGGGGTTTAGGATAAGTTTAAAGGTCAGAAAAGACCTTGGGAATGGGTCAAATTATCAAAAATACCTCAATAAAATGTAATCTGGAATTTCAACCCGTAACTATCATGGTTGGTCTCACGGGTCGTGAGCCTCTTCACGGGTTGTTAGGCTCATTGACCCAGCCCAGGCAGTCTCTACAAAAACGAGCATAACCTTTTTCTCCAAACACGAAATTGAGTGAAACTAGTTTTATTGAAAAGCTAATTCACATAGCTTCAATTTTATATGTAACAGGACACCCAGTTCGTCTTGTGCTAAGAGATATATCCAGTTAATAGTGCCCCTTCCAATTGTTCATGTGAGATTCCATACTTAGAAAAATTTCCACACTGACACTTTAACGGCCACTTTCACGGGCCGTGTGATGGATCATTGACCGTACAGTGGTCTGTGTGGCTTACCTTGGTCATGAACCAGTCAAGTATTATCCGAGCAGCATCCATACGAGCCGTCTAACGCTCCACGGGCCATTTGGCCCCTCTTCAATATAACACAAGTTCCGAAATGGTAATTTCATACTTAGAACCAACCCTTGGGTCAAGACCTTCGTGAAACACTTCATCACAACTCATATTCAGGATCACGAGCAGCCACACAAGCTGTTTGGTGGCTCACAACCCATATGAGGTCCCGTGGTGTCATGCCTTAGCTAATTTTCCAGAAGGAAATCCCTGCACAGGCAGCCTTACAAAAAAGGTCATAACTTCTCCATATAAACTCTAAATTTAGTGAAACTAAGTGCGTTGGAAAGATAACTCAAAGATCTTCAATTTTATAGGGCATGGTTCATCCAGTTATACTAGTCCTAGAAGATATAACCGGTTAAATATGAGCATTCCAACGGTCCATAAGATATTATATACTTAGAAAAACATTTTGCTCCCGCAACCATATGGTAGGCTTCACGATCCGTGAGGCTTCACACGGACTATGAACTTGTTCTTGGATCCTCATTTCATCGGAATACTTTGCTGGAACCTTCACACAGACTAGTTCATGGGCCATGAAGGCTCACACAGTTCGTGAACCCCCTTTCTCATTGACGCGATTTCTAGAACGTTAACCTTGTAGATAGAACCAATCTTTAAGTCAAGGCCATCCCGAAACATCTTACCACACCTCGTGAGAGGTCAGACGGAGCACTTCATGGACCATGAAGTGGCACATGGTCCATAAAGGCCTCCATGAGGAAGTGCCTTAACCAAATTCCAGAAATGGATCCCTGTGCTTGCAGCCTTACCGATAAGGCCATTATTTTTTCATCCAAACTCCGAATAAAGTGAAACCAAGTGTGTTGGATAGATAACTCGAAACTCTTCAATTTCATATTTTGTGGACCTCACAGTTCCACTTGTTCTAATATTTATGACCATTTAAAGTAAGTACTTCCACACGACATCATGTAAAATTTAACCAATGCGATTTCTTTGAATACAACCATTCAAGAGAGACCCCTGAAGATCATTAGCCAATAAAAATTAGTTATAATCAGATCATAATCAGTTTCACATGGTTCTAAAATTTTTGAGTTGTTACATCATCTCTCCCTTGGGAACATTCATCCTGGAATGGGCTAGAGCAAGGCTTGAAAGGCTAGATTTAAACAAGAAACATCTTAACAAGAAAACAAAATGCATAGACCATTTCTTGAAAATTTCAATTCATTAAAATCCATGTCAAATCATTATCAAGTCATTCAAAATATCTTTAAATCATTTTCGTATGCATGTATGCATGTCATGTCATGAGACTCAAGAATTGAAATATTTAAGATCATTTGGAATAAGAAGAACCTAGTGCCTTAGGCTTGAGTAGATGGGAGAATATGGGGATATCCCTTCTTCATGTCTAACTCTGCTCCTCATATAGCTCTCTCTACATGTTGATTTCCCTAAAGCACTTTTACTGAAACCACATCCTTATTGCGAAGTCTCTTCACTTGACTATCTAAGATCACAACAGGCACCTGCTCATAAGTCAAATTTTCCTAAATACCAATACCTTCCAAAGGGAAAATTTCACTTGGATCACCAATAAATTTCTTCAACATAGACACATGGAACACCAGATAAATATAACTCATATCCGAAGGCAATTCCAATCTATATGCCGCATTGCGAATCCGTTCAACAACCTCATATGGCCCGTCATACTGTGGACACAACTTACCCCTTTACCAAAATGCATAATACCCTTCATAGGTGAAACCTTCACATAAACCCAATCACCCAAATAAAATTCAAGGTATCTCTTCCTAACATCCAACAAAGACTTTTGGATACTTTGAGCCATTCTCAACCTTTCTGTAATCAACTTCATCTTTTTCATAGCTTCAACCATCAAGTTTGGTCCTATAAAGGCCTTTACTCCCAACTCAAACCATCCAACAAGGGGCCTACATCTTCTTCCATACAAAAATTCTCACGATGCCATTCCAATACTAGCATGGAAACTATTGTTATAAGCAAACTCAATGAGTGGTAAGTGATTATCCCAATTTCTCTTGAATTCCAACAGACAAACACTTAATATGTCCTCCAAAGTATGAATTATCTTTTTGACTTGACTATCGGTTTGGGGATGAAAAGTCATACTCAACTTCACCTTAGTACCTAGGCCTCTTTCGAACGACCCTCTAAAAGAAGAAGTAAATTGAGCACCATGATTCGATATGATAGACATAGACACACCATGAAACCTCACCAATTCTCGAATATATAATTTAGCATAATATGCGATAATATAAGTAGCCTTGATCGGTAGAAATGAGCCAACTCGGTCATTCAATCAACAATAACCCATATAGAATCAAATTGCTTACGGGTACGGGGCATGCCAATAACAAAATCCATAATTACATCTTTCCACTTCCAAACCATCGAGCTCTTAATGCTCCACCTTCTTTTGTTGATAACTAGGGCATTCGATCACGAACATGGCTATGTCCTTCTTCATACCATGCCACCAATATACCTCCCTCAAGTCCCGATACATTTTGGTGGATCCCAGATGTATAGAGTAGTAAGTCTCACTCATGATTACCTCTCTAAGCCCATAGACATCGAGAACGCACAACCGATCAAGATATCGAATCACACATAATTCTAAGGGATTTTGGTTTAAAAGCGTGTAATTTAACAAGAAACACATAATTCTAAGGGATTTTGGGGGTTTGGGCTCAAGCTATAGGGATGTCATTGGGGACGGAATTTGCATGAATCACGTAGCACATAACAAGTACGTTCTAAGGGGCGAGTAAGTAGGACTCAAGCTATGGGGAAAAAGAGGGACTTGGGACTTTCCACATAATCACATTCTCACTCAAACATATCAAGATAGCATAAACATAAACATAGTCAAAACATAATATAGTCATAGAATCTCAAATAAGCATATAATACAAGTGTATAATAGAATTCGATATGTCCAATAATGCCTCTACATAGAATAAGAAGGGGGCCGTGACATATCCAAGGCTCACCCTCATGTCATAATATAGAAAGTAAACAACACATAAGATAGAGGAAGGTGGGTTTTGCCCTTGAAATAAAAAGCTTACCACAAACAACAACTCGAGATCACTAAATTAACCATCCAAAGGTGAATAGATATTAACTCTGGTCCCTACATGGTTAGATCATGTAGATGAAGAATACGGGTTAGTACATAGAATGAACTAAGTATGCGGGTATGCAATGCATTAGACCGTGAACCTACAAAATAAGTTAGATAGCAAAGGCACGTATATATAGAAAAAATATATATAAGTAAAGAAGGATATTATGTCAATATGCCATGAAATCAATGATGCATGAATGTGATAGTTCCATATTCATAGAGGGGATGTAACCTCAACCGAAAACAAGAGAAACCAAGCGAGCTACTACTTGGAATTGTACTACTTGCTAGGTAGATCCCAAGTCATCCTAAAAAAGGGAAAACAAGTCAATCCCTAAAAGGGAGTATACCCATATTGGCACATCATTTGATGGAAAAGAGTATGGACCCTTGGAGATAGTCCACCCTGACTCTAATCCATCAGGGCTAAATCATAACCCATGAGAAATACATATACATATATGAGATTTCAAACAGAGACTTGTCTTTCAAATCAATGCAAGGTTGGGCTAAAAAGCCAAAACAAGAATTGAAGTATCAAGTGAAAGGATCAATGCGTAAGAGTAGCTCATTCTAGGAAAGTACAAGATGCTGTAAACACCCAAGATGCTCATCGAGCCAAGTCAAGATAAGATGTGTCCACAATCTAGTCATATCCCATGTCTTACGAAAATCAAGTCAAGTCAAGGTGGGACTAGCCCATAACAAGAATTTCATCAAGATCAAGTTTCAAGTATGCATATGCCATGAATGATGATGAAAATAGCATTGGAAATTAGAATTCATAAATTAAACTCATAATAAGAATAAACCATATGAAACCCAAAGTTAAATCAACAATTAAAATTCAATTAACATAACTCATGCATAGATTTAATGCTTAAAGGGACATGCATAATTAAACCTTCATAAAATCAATGGAATTCAACAAATTTGGGCATAATTCACTTTAAAATCAACAATTAAATACAACCCATACTTGAATTTAATTAAATCATTCATAATTTAAAAGACCCATTTGCAAAGTGAGCTTGAAATTCATAAAAATTGAAGAAAAGGAATTTTGGGTCTTCATGGTTGAAAGGATAACCATGAATAAATCCCACATACCTTGATTAGCCAAGAAAAGTAAAAAATTGATGAAGAATAGAGTCTACCCTTGATTCCCAAGCTAAGTCTTCATTAGAGCTTTGAGAGGAGTTCTAGAGAGTAAACTTGAATATAATTCTAAAGGTGTGATTGAATTTGATGAAGATGAATGAATAAAATCTGATTTGGGGGCTTAGGATAGTTTTAAAGGTCACAAAAGTCCTTCGAAATGGATCAAATTATCAAAAATACTTCAGTAAAATGCAATCTAGAATTTTAACCCGTAACTCTCACGGTTGGTCTCATGGGTTGTGAGCCTCTTCACGGGTCGTGAGACTCACTGACCCAGCCCAGTCAATCCTTACAAAAAGGAGCATAATATTTTACTACAAACTCGGAATTGAATGAAACTAGCTTTTCTGGAAAGCTAATTAAAAGAGCTTCAATTAGATATGTAAAAGCCACCCAGTTAGTCTTGTACTAAGAGATATGTCCAGTTAAAGTTGACACTTCCAATGGTTCATGTGAGATTCCATACTTAGAAAAATTTCCACACCGACACTTTGACGGCCACCTTCACGGGCCATGTGATGGTTTACAGACTGTCCAGTGGTCCATGTGGCTTGCCTTGGTCATGACCAGTCAAGTATTACCCTAAAAGCAGCCATATGATCCATCGAAGGCTCCACGGGCCATTTGGCCCCTCGTCAACATAACACAAGCTTCCGAAATGGTAATTTCATACTTACAACCAACCCTTGGGTCAAGACCTTCGTGAAATACTTCATCGCGACTCATATTCAGGATCACGAGGCACCTACATGATCCGTTTGTTGGCTCACGACCCTTATGGGGTACCGTGGTGTAATTCCTTAGCTAATTTTCAAGAAGGGAATCACTGCACAGGCAACCTTACGAAAAAGGTCATAACTCCTCCATACGAACTCTGAATCAAGTGAAACCAAGTGCGTTGGAAAGATAACTCAAAGATATTCAATTTGATAGGTCATAACTCACCCAGTTATACTTTTTCTAGGATATATTACCGGTTAAAGTTGACCATTCCATCGGTCCATAGGAGATTCCATAGTTAGAAAAGAATTTGCTCCCGCAACCATGTGGTAGGCTTCATGATCCGTGAGGCTTCACACAGTCCATGAACTAATATGTGTAGCCTCAATTTGTCCAAATACTTTTCTGGAACCTTTACACAGACTGGTTCATGGGCAATGAAGCCTCACACGGTCTGTGAAACCCACTTTCTCGTTGACGCGATTTCTGGAATGTTAAACTTATACATAAAACAAATCTTTAGGTCAAGACCTTCCAAAATTACTTTACCACACCTCTTGAGAGGTCATATGTACCACTTCTCATAGATCGTGAAGTGGCACACTGTCTGTGAAGGCCTCCATGAGGTAGTGCCTGAACCAAATTCCAGAAATGGAACGCTGTGCAGGCAGTATCACAAAAAAGGCCATAACATCTTTATCTAAATTCTGAATCAAGTGAAAAAAATGTGTTAGAAATATAACTCAACAATCTTCAATTTGATATGTCTTGTCCCTCACATTTCTACTTGTGCTAAGAGTGATGACCATTTAAAGTCAGTACTTCCACACGACGTCATGTAAAACTTAACCAATGCTATTTTTTTGAATACGAACATTCAAGAGAGACCCATGAAGATGATTAGCCAATAAAATTAAGTTCTAATAAGATCATAATCAGCTTCACAAGGTTCTAAAATTTCCGAGTTGTTACATTTTATTAGATTTTGTTATAGTCTATCAGTTTTATATTTTGCACGGTTGTACCTCCCAAGCTTATGAGAGCCTGAGTGACATACAAGCATAGTTACTAGGGCCTTCTACCCACGTACAACACTATGCCTCAGTTGGGGGTTATTGTGGTATGAGCCTTCATAGTTTTCATCAGTCGGTATCGATGTTCATTACTTGAGTTGGGTCAATTTATCATTGTCTTCACTTTGGTTGGTTCTATTTTGGTTTGAGGGTTCCCAAATTTGATTATTCTTTGATATGAGTTCTTTTTGCTATATTGTTGTAGACTTTATATATTTGGGCTGCTTATATGTTCACTATTTCACTCGATAGGCTGATGATGCCTACTAAGTGCCTTATTTTGGTACTCACCCCTACTTCTGCATCTTCCCATGGTGCAATCTATGTTGTAGTCATGGACGTTGATCTAGGGGGATCTAGGAGCGCAGGAGGCTTATTTTTGTAAGCATCAATAGCTCTGGCATCGTGTTAATCTCCTTCTTTTGATGGTCATCTTTTGATTTCATACTTTGTCCTTGTAAAATAGTATGATGCATTTGTAGGAGAACTCTCAAGTTGTATTTTATTATATTATGTTTTTGGCTATATGTATTTTTTCTTATTATAGTTTTGTATAGTTGACATCTAGGTTTTGGGTAGTTTTTGATTATTTGTGTTGTTGTTTTTTCTTTTTTGCTAGACTAGAAGCTAGGACAAGTGCTCTGTGGGTTTGGTCTTTGGCTTGTCTTTAGGTGGGATCTGACAAGCTCCATTATAACTAGGACCAGGTCATGAAAAGTTGGTATCAGAGCCTAAGGTTCACTGGTCTCAACTGTACAGAGCTACTATTTAGTAGAGTCCTACGAATGGGTGAAAACATTTTCCTTGCTTATCTCTAGGAGGCTACGGTATGTTTAGGAAACTCCCTCTGTTATTGATTCTGGTCGTACGACATTGTCAATGATCCTTCATCTTCTGACGATTCAGTTTTGTTCATTCCTTTACCTTGATGCCGCGAAGAGGTCAGACTCTACGCAGGGGTAGAGATGCATCATCAGTCTTAGAAAGGGAGTAGCCCTGGAGCCTATTGATAAAAGACTAGATTCCCTCGAGTTGTGACAATCAAATAGGAAACCTGTAGGCATTGAGGATGTGGGGGCCTCAGAGACAGGCTTGGCGATCAGTTACTTGGTTGGTGATGTCTATGTATTGTACTATGAGAGATGTGTTGAGGTTAGAACTCTGTGATGCATGTACCTGCACGTTAGTTACTGGTTTAAATGTTGTGTAAGCTATAAGTTCTCTTGATAAAGATATTACAAGCGGGAGAGGTTATGACTGAAGTAATGTAAATCATTGGTGCTCTCAATATACTCATGTTTGGTTATTTAACTATTGGTTTCCTGTTGTTGATGAGTATGTTACACCTAGTAGTATTCTGATTAATTGTTACATATGTTTTAATTGTACCCATTGGTGGCTGAAAGTAAACTAAAACCCTGTGATTTGTGCATATCACCTTTTTGATACAAAATTCTAGTAGTGGGTAGCTTGATACTTGTGTACACCATGTTTAAGAGGTCAGTTGTTAGTTATACTCCTGGTTACACCTTGTGCCTCCATGGTTTTGATTCTGTTATGATGATTCTATTGATATGCAATTCTCCTTATTCTTGGGTGACTGGATTATGAGATAAATTCTATCCTTGGGGGGCTTAGTTGGATTGTCTACTGTTGGACAAGATATTGTTGCGTTATTAGCAAATTTGTGGTCCACTCCATCCTGGGAACTTGTTATGACTATTAGCTAACTGGGATTGTATTACCTGGATTCTGGGTTATGCTTTCCAATGAGAATATTGATCATTTTGTCAGTTTGTCGGGTACATGGGTTTATGGTTATGTGGCGTTAGTTGTATGACTTAGTATCTCGCTTGCTTGAGTATGGGTTCTGAGCACCTGGTATCATGGGTCAGGTATCAATAAGGTGGAAGGTCCCTTTTACTAGTGGAGGATTTAATATGGTGATTCCTCTGGATGGTGATACACGGGTTGAGTGATGCTGTCAGATAGCCTTAGGTTTGATATTGCCTTGCGGATAAATTGACCTGCTCCTAATATGCGATTATCGATGTTGAGCCGATGTATTCCGGATAAGGTACATGTACTCTGGTATGATTTTGATGATTGTATGATATTGTTAAGGAAAGTTCTAGCAAAGGACATTTTGGAGGTTATACTCGAATCTGTTGTGGCCATCGCGAGTGGCTGATTGTTGTTGCTGAGCTGTCTATGGTGTTGAGTAGCAAAGATTTGGTGACTTTTAAGCACCGGTGGCTAGTGTCGTGGTTCTTGCCAGGGTTTATTGTTATATGCTGCAAAATGGTGGTTGAATTGTAATAATAATTGAGGACTATGTTTGAGAGGTGATAAACGAGTGTTGGGGTGCAAAGGGAAGCATAGAGAGTCTTTTGAGTGGGTGGCCTATTGGGTTTTTCCTGTATTGGAAAAATTTTGGTGGCGATGTCGGGTGAACTGAACAGCAAGAGGAAGGGGTTTAGGCCCTATGTGGGAGTGTGAGCATATTAGCCATGGTTCACTATTATTTGGTTAGCCTCTAGGCCATTGGTGGTGGCCTTTCTCGATTGTAAGGAATGTACGATAACTATTGTAGGATACAAAGCCTGCATATGACCTATAATACCCGTGGTGCAGACTAGAACTTGCAGCTATGCCTATGTTTGTACTTTCACGGACAAAAATCTTATTAGTGGGGGATGTTGTAATGACCTTCCGGGTAATTTCTATTGTTTCACAGTCAATTATTTAAATTGAGCACGTGTATAATGACCTCAGACTATTGGTAATTTATTGTGACTGTTGGGATGGCTTTTCGTTGGGTTATTTTGGAGTTATAAGGATTTTCAAATTAATCGAGAAGTTATACTTGCAAGATGAGTATTCCGGTAAAGTCCTAGTAAACAACCTTGGAGAAAAATTTTGATGATTCCATTAGCTCCGGAATGGTTGAATTTGGAAAGTAGCATGTCCGGTGCAATTATATGTGGATTGAGACTTTGGCCGGAGGAATTGGCTAATAGTTGACTTAGTCAATTCCCTAGGGAACCATGCCTTGGATGAGAATTTTAATAACGTGGTTAGCTCAAAAATGTGGATTTTAGTCTGGGATGACCCTTCATTTGGTACTGGGGATTAGCAGACGCGATTTGACCTCCGAGGCTTTTTTGTAGGAAATTACATATAAGAAAATGGGACTCACATCAGATCATAGGAAGCTTCATTGGAAATTCCGACCACACTATTGGATCTATAATGTCAAAATCAATATGGTTACATAGTTCATTTGTGAAAATCGAAGTCCGAACGTGCCCGAAAAGACCAAAAAAGAAATTGGAATGTTGCTGAAAGGGGGAGGCGACATGGCCAATTCTGAGGTAGCGCGGTCAGGCGCTACCACATGGCAGAGGCAGGTCAACCATGCATGTTTATTATATATATAAGGTGGTTTTTAGGAAGGATATGTATATTTTCATCTCAACTTCATCCGACCATAACTTTTGCATTTTATATTCGATTTGAGTGATTCAAAAGACTAAGTTGTACGAATGTTTGTGAGGAACATTGTGGTGAAGTTGTTCTTGGGATTCAACATGCAAATCATGGTCAATATTTCTGTTTTAGCTATTGTTATTTGATGAGTCCATAATTCAGACTCATTTTGGGGCTAGATTGTAAAGAAACATTGCCCTTAGTGTGCTATTATTTCCAACTTTCTGACAAATATGCATGTGCTATGATAGGAAATGGAAATAAAAGTGCACAAATGGACAATACTAGGTAAAATCATGGAAAGGGAGCAAAAGTGCAGAAAGGCGAAGAAAAGTGGTATCGCCAACATACTTGGGAATCCTCTGAACACTAAGAGAGATCGCCTATCGCCAAATGTGTCCTTGGCTGTCCGCGTGTGGTTTCTTAGTCTATTCATGTGAAACACTCATGTATCATAGCTGATATGGGGTTACAAACAACCTAGCCTATTCACTCAATATCAACTCAATTAGTCAAATATTTACCTAGATGGTAGAACAATTCCCATATTTGTACATCCCTAAAATATTCCCTAAATTGTTTTTTGAGTTGTTAATTCAAATTTGTTTAGTTCAATCCTTGCATAAAATATTTTAACCCTCCAGATCCTACAATTACTTAGTCCAATGAGCTACTTCTACCTTAAATAACGATTCCCTATGGGATCAACTCCAACTTCTAAAGTTGGGTTATTATGTTGATCATGACCATCCCTACTTCCTTTGAGTAGCCGGGTTGAGCGACATAAAAAATGGAACCATTACTGGGAAATTAGTGTGTTCATATTAGAAGTGTTTGTTGAGCTTTGTTCTTTAGTTAGAATTGTTTGTACTGTTTTCTTGTTGTTTTTGCTATGAAAAATAGGTGTTAAGATGGACGACAACAGAAGTGTCCATGGTGAGAATATTGGAGACGTGAATGATATGCAGGGTGTTAACTGGGACCAATTGAAAGCACAAGTGCTATCCGACTAAACCCATTAGCCGGAGGAGTTAATTTTCATGTAACAAGCACGATGTATCAACTCCTCCAGCTGAAGGGATTGTTCGGAGGACATGGCCACAAGGATCCTCATGAACATCTGAGGAATTTTATTGATGTGTGTCTCCCTTTCAACTTTAGGGGAGTGAATCAAGAAGCCATAAGACTGAGGTTATTTCTATTCTCCATCACCGGAGAGGTTGTGAGGTGGCTAGCACAGTTGCCTTGTGATTCTATATTTTCATGGGAGGAACTTCAAGATGCATTCCTCAAAAGATTTTTCCCTCCCCCAAAGATGATAAAGTTGAGGAGACATATTTAGAACTTCAAACATCTAGAAGGTGAACCATTACATGAAACATGGCTTCAGTTTTGGAAACACTTACTCCATTGTCCCAACCATGGAGTTCTGGACCATATGCTCTTGTAATACTTCTATGTGAGCCTTGATGCAGTAAACAAAAGAGTAGTTGATCAGTTAGTGAGAGGAGGTGTAATGACACAAAAATTCACAAAAACTTGTAACCTCCTAGATGGCATGAAAAAGATTAACCAAGCATGGTACACAAGAGATGACATGGTATATCAAGCCATAGAGGTCCAACAAAGGAGTAACTTGCTAAGGATCAAGAGAGGGATGAGAACATGGCTAACATGTTAAACTAATTTGATCTTTTGACTAAGCATGTCATGGAAGGAAATCGTAAAAGTGTAAATATTGTGGGAGCTATTGGGGATGTGATGTTCGAGGGTCCACCATTTGAAGGGAGTTACAAAGAAGATGTACACAACATGGGGAACTAAATGGTGGGTTCTCGACCAACCTTTCCAAGTCCACGAAAGAATTATGGTTGGAATAACAACTCTGGATGGAAAGACCATGCATGGACTAACCAACACATGTTGGGGGTTGGACGAACCGTGAGGGAGATAGGTACATTCAACCTTATGATAAGATAAAGGATGCTAACCCCGTGGTGAATCAAGAGAATCTTTCGTCTAAAGATATGATCACCCAAATCTTAAGCAAGTTGGAAGCCTATAATAAAGTTTTAAAGGAGATGAAATCTTATTTTTCTAAGTTGGGTCAAACTATGACATCACATTCGACATCCATTAAGCATCTAGACTTAACTTGGAAACATATTATCTCATCTAAATTAGTGTCAAAAAGAAGGTTTACCTAGTGACATGGTGGCTAATCCAAAAGGGAACGATCAACAATATTTATTCATAACATCTCCCAGTTGGAAAGTGGTTCAAGGCACCCGACCATTGTGTGTTGTTGAAGTAGACCTGAATGAAGTAGAAGAAAAAGATGGTGTGGTTACTTTTGAAGCTAATGAGTATGAGGCTCATGTTAAAAATGGTGGTGCTCTTTGCAATCCCAAGAGTGAGAAGCAAGAGAAGAGATGGGATAATATTGTGAATGTTAAAGAAGTTTTCCCCCAAAATTCAAGTCCACCTGTGAGGTTGAAAACACCTCAAGACAAGGTTGATCCTCCATTTCTACAGAGATTGAAGAAGAAAGAGGAGGATGCTAAGTTTCAAAAGTTCCTCTCTATATTCAACTCATTGTCAATAAATGCTCCACTTATGGAAGCATGGATTTAAATGCCAAGTTATGCTAAATTCAGGAAAGAGTTGGTCACAAAGAAAACAACTCTTGAGTGTGAGACAGTCAAAGTATCTCACAATTGTAGTGCAATCTTAAAATAAAAGTTGGTAATGAAGAAAGAAGACCCATGTGCATTCACCATTCCATGCACCATTGGAGCCTCAAAATTCAGTAAGGCACTGCGTGACTTGGACCAAGTATAAACATCATTCCATTAGCCATATTTGAGGAATTAGGATTAGAGACCACTTCACCAACCACAATGTAGTTGCTCATGGTTGATCGGTCTATTAAATGACCAGTAGGGATTTTACATAATGTATTGCTGAAAGTAGATAAATTCATTCTTCATGTGGATTTTGTAATCTTGGATTACGAGGTAGATACGTACATGCCAATTATATTAGGTAGGTAGTTCTTAGCCACTAGACAAGCTATTATGGATGTAGGGAATAAAGATCTTAGGTTTAGAGTGAATTATGAGGAAGTAGTGTTGAACATATACAAAATTGTAAAGCCAGGAGATGTTCCTGAGGTTGAGTTAGTAATGAGTCAGTCAACGATGACTTGATAGAGAAGAGGAATTATGTCGTGCAATGATGTTAACTAAGGCACTAGTTGGGAGGCAACCTAAGGTGAGTATTTTTGGTTTTTCTTTGAATAATGGGTGTTGAATTATGCAGAGTTGAAAAGGAGAAAATTTAGAGTGGAAAGCTGAGAGGGAGATCAATGGAACCAATCAGCGTATCACCAAGTTAAAAAGGCGGCCATCAGTTTTACTACCTTTCAGTCACTTAGTGACTCTTGAGGTGCTACCGAATTTTGTAAACTGAAGGGAAACTCGGTGAATCACCAAAACTAATGAGCAATTATCATTTCCACTACATTTCAAGGTTGAGAAACGGTAAGCACACTATTAGAAAGGTAGTCCCTAGCACACTTGGCGCTGTGCTGAATGTGCTAGGCGGTATGGTTCGGCATCACCAAACATGCATGGCTCACCAACCTACTTAAGGCTTTTCAAATGCCTTGGTCCTTTAACTTTCTATCTTTCCTCCTTTTCACTCTCTTTTCGCTCAAAACCCTTATTTTTGCTTTTCTTGGAAAATATTTGTAAAGACGTAGAGGATGTTCATCACTAACACATTTTTGAGGATTTCATTGTGTCTCACCATTGAAGAGGTATGTTTTAGCCCTTGTTTTAGTTCGTTTGGTAAATGCCGTTGATTATAAAATTGATCAGGGTTTGTAAATGTGATAATCATGCTTTAATGCTTAAAATCTTGTTGGAAATTTAGTGGGTAGATATTTAGAATGATGCTTAAACCCTGTATTGTAAAATGAGTGATTAATTGTGGGTTTTGATTCCCTTTATGTATGTAAAAATTGGTTCCTATGATGTGGGTTACATTTATTAATGAATGAATTTCTACCCAATGGTGAATTGTTTGTGTGTGTTGTCTCAATTTCATATTTATTATCATGCTTGAATGTTGTCAATTGAGATAGTTTCATGATTGTGAGAATGTTTTATTAAAAATGCTTACTTGTTCCAATGGGTAATGGGTGAAGTCTGAGTAACCCTTAATCTCCTTTGAACTATTTTAACTTGCCCTATGATAGAATGAGTGATGTCATTCTTAAGGGTAAGTCGTCTCTTGATTGAGTATATAGTCATGGCGACCATATGATAGTGATAATCAATCACTGATTATGCATTGACATGTTATGGCGGGCTAGTGTGTAACATTCATCCATGTGAGCTGTGAAACATTATCGAATTTTGAGTGAATGGATGAAGGGCCATGCCAGTCACCTTTAGCGATGGTCATTTTGATTGCCTAAGGGAACTCGACGATGCAATTAAAGGTCATATGCACCACCTTAATTGACTGATCTTCTTGGGTGATTAGTACAACTTTTGGCGATGAACCTCTTTCAATGTCAAATCAATTCGACGTATCATTGAATTGGCATAAGTATCGCCGAAAGTAGCAGTAGCCTAAAGTCTAAAAATTATGAAAAAAGGCATCAGTTTGGCGCAGCGCCGAGTATGATCTACGTTAAAACAGTCCTAACCATGAATGTTTCTCTTATGATAAAATTTTGCACTCAATGTTTTGTCAACTACCACTCATATCATGTTGGAGTATGTTTTGCATAATGACAATACGAAAGCATATTCTACCTTAGTCTACTAGACTATCACCTCTGCCAAAAAAGTCTAGCCCAAAAAGACATAAAAGTAAATCCAGTATTAAGGTCATACATGACTATTTATCACAGTCTCCATAGAGATCTCAAGATGCTATAACTACAAAGTTCCTAAATAGGCTCAGGGTTGTAGGGCACAGGACAATTCTGGAGGAGAAAGAATTATCAATTGAGGGAATAATTGATTGGTACCCAAAAGTTTTGGAAGTCCTTAAATTCCACAAGTTCTAAAACTTTACCAAACCTTGGGACCCATATATTCCCAGTCCTGTGTGAAAGTTCTATGAAGCCTATGGCCAAGTCCTTCTCAAGAGCAGAGGTAGGGTGCCAACTGTGTTAAAACCTTTAAATGTTGTGTAGGTTTTGGGAGTGCTACAGTGAAATAGAAATCAATGATGTCTTGAGATGCACATACATAAATAAAAATGACGTAGAAGAGATGATGAAGATTCAAAATTTTAATGATATCAAAGCTTAGTTGGAACCTATGATTGGGATTCCTGCTCCCTCGTGGTTAGAGAAGGGAGCCATTATTGAGAAAGAGAGCTGAATGTACCTGCGGGATTTTAGTTTGGTTTCATCAGCAGCAACCTAATGCCATCAAAGAATGAGTTGATACTTTAACAGGACAAGGCGACATTGGTTGGGAGTATTAAGGATCGTTGAAGACCAAATCTTGGTGCAATCATTGCCCCTGAAATCCTCACGAGGGCAAAAAAGTTCTAGACCTCACTAACCTTTCCAAGCCTCATCACTGCATTGTGAAAAATGGTCAGAGAGGAATAAAAAATTTATTTGGAGGTAACTCCATCAACATCCACTGACATCCAGAGTATTGAGGCTGAGTCCTTGAGGGATGAAGAGGATAGGGCTTAGAACAAGTGGCTGACATAACACCTTTTATTGATTTTGAGGCCCTCGTGTCTAGCGCTATAGAGTTGGGCACCGAGGCAGGTATAACTTCTTGCTCGCCTACATTGTGATCCTCTTCTTCCCCTACTCCATCCACAGAGGTAGAAGCCATAAATGACCAACACCCACTCACTAGGCCCATTATTCTTGCATTTGTCCGACTAGCCAAAGTAGTCAATTTTTTGGCTACTAGGGTTTAGTCATATGTACCTAAGTTAGTTGAGGCAGCCATAGCCAAGGCTTTGAGGCCATACGTTCAGGCTGAAGCTAAACAGCTGGAGCTAGTGGAGGCACATAAACTGAGGATGGATAGATTAGAGGTAATGATTGATGACCATGGGAAGGAGTAGTCTAGCTTAAAAGATAAAGTGGTAGAGGTTGATAGGGCAGGTAGTAATAGTACAGACACATCAGCTTTAAAAGCCAATCTTGATTTGTTGAAGAAGGAGGCGACAACCCTCCGATCGACTAATTTTAGTATGTTCTTTGATGGGTTGGAAGATCCACCAAAAGTAGATGTGGTGTTCCCCAATGACGAATTGAATATAAATGTGTTGGGTGATGGCGGTGAAGAAACCCATAGGGTAAGAACCCCGGAGACTGATGAAGAAACATTAGGAGTACAACAAAGCTTGGAGGACCATGAGAAGCTAGCTTTGATGGAAAGCCAAATTTTAGACACTGTGAAAGCAACATATCTTTAGGACATATCCATGATAGGCACATATAGTGCATAAAGCCCGAACCCAAGAGGAATTTGATTGATCTTGAGATAGCATCGATGGATGAGGGCCTTGAGTCCGCTGTTACCACTTCTTCAGATCCATCACTACCACAATAGGATTAATATGACAATGGGATTCTTAATTCTTTCTCATATGCTTACTCTCTGTTGTCCATTGCACATTGAGGACAATGGTTATTCTTCTATGGGGTGAGATTAAGGAGCTCCCTATCTGATGATTGATAATTTTTGTTTTAGGGGAGACAATGGTGTTTCACTTTGATGTTTGATGTGTTGATGAATATTGAGACAGTTTTAACTTTTTGGGTTGTAAATAAATTTTAATTTAGGTTGTAATAGAGTAGTGTTTATTTTTGCTATTTTTATTCTTCTATCTTTTTTTGTATTGAATGGATTAATGATTGCAAATGATGGACTTGAATTTTGGCAAACCCCGCGCATATATGACAAGTTGTTTGAATGTGAATATTATGTCTCTCACCCTTAGAAATATGAGCATCAATGTTCTATATCTTTGATTCGGATGGTTCCATGGGAGAGAAGCATGTACTCATTACTAATTAGTCTACTTTTGATAAATCAGTCCATGTATAGATTTGAGACATCTTGAGTTGACTATACGAGCAATTGAGCTTGGATATGGGATGATAAAAAATTGCAAGTGTTGCTATTGTTTAAATGCAAATCTATTTTTTCAATGTGGGATTAGGAATTTTTGTTAAATGTAAGTTTTGCAACATCTAGAACTTGCCTTATTTGTTTTGAGGACTAACTTGGTTGATTCTAGATTAAGAAAGGACCTTAGGCCTTCCTTGGTTCCACGGATTCCATTTTGATAGTTTTGACCTTCATTGACAATTAATTGAATCCTTAGTGAAGCCCTTTTGAGCCTTTATACCTTCTTTGGAAAACATGTAACCTTGACTCGTATTTGTGAAAGTCAATTCCTTCTGGTTTCTTATTGATCCCTCCTTGAGCTTGAAATACTGAGTAATGGACAAAGTCTAAGTTGGGGGTGTTAGTAGAAAGAAGGAGGTGTCTCCCATGAAAGAGTCAGAAAAAAGGGAAAAGAATGAATGAAAGATGGTGAGGAGTCCTAGAAATCAATGAAAGGAAAGGTGAAAAACAATGCTTGAAAATAGAAGACCATCAAAAAATTATGAAAAATGTGCAAAAGGGAGACACTTAGGATGATAAATCAAAATCAAAAGAGATGTAAAAAAGGAGATGAATGAAAATGTGATCAAAAGAACCCTTGAGCCTAAAACGAACATGTAGAGTTTAAGGAGGGATGAGCCACTACTGAACATATGTTGTCCTACCAAAACTTTACCATACATTACAATCCTAGCAAAGTCCTTTGGGATCCTAGTCCTAAAAAAAGTCAAGTGAACTCCAATTGAGAATAAGGGAAAGCCTATGGGTTGAAGCTTACATGCCATTTCTCATTTGGGAGAGTGAGAGTTGAAAAGATCATTCGAAATCAATTTCATAATCTTGAGTGTTCAGGATCTTCTTTTGCATGAGGGCAAATAGTGATGCCTTTAAGTAGCGGTTAACAACTACATGAGCAATTAGGAGCATATCCATGTTTTTATTACTCTTTAGTCATATCTCGTGGCTTCAAAGTCACGTAAGTGGTTTATGAATGTTCGAGAAGGGATGAAAAAGGTGAAAATATATGTGTTTCTCCCTGTGGCCTGTTTGCAAGCTCTGAAATTTGATAGATTGATATTTTATTTGCTTGATTTGCAAAGGCTTTAAGTTGGGGGTATTGACTAGTCAATAACTCAAACTCATTTTGTGGCTAGCTTGTAAAGAAACATTGCCTTTAGTGTGCTATATTTTGCAACTGCTAAAAACTATGCATGCGCTATGACAGGAAATAGGAGTAGAAGTGTACAAATGGCTTGGTAAAATCTTAGAAAAGGAGCAAAAGTGTCAAAAGGTGGAAAAACACGGTATCGCCAACATACTCGGTGATCTACTTAACACTTAGAGAGGTTTCCTATAATTGCAGCAACCAAGGTTCCAGATTAAGTCAAGAAGGCGGTAAGAATCGATATCGCAAAGCATGTTCAGTGCATCGTCGAACTACACAAAAGACCCTTAAGGTTGTAGGACTCAAAGTCCCAAAACACTGACAATAAGGTGATATGATGGATATTTTAGTGCATCGTGGAATTACATTGGTGGAATAAAGAGTTATCACCTAATATTGCAGATGAGGAATTTTTTTGAAGATGCAAAAGAAAGTGATCAAGTGCACATTCGGTGCATCGCCGAAGTGCTCAATAATGGTCGGCCTAGACCGTCGAATGACATTTAGTAACACAAGCATTCACACATTTGCATGGAGTATATAATAAAGTTACAAAGGGTATTGTACATAGCATATCAGATCATACCATATAAGAATAATAGAGAGAGTAGTACATAGAACATTCCTCTTAGAGTAAAAGAAGGGATTTAGGGGTTTGAAGCTTTTAGGGAAGCAAAATTGAAGAAGATTGGTTTGTAATAATAAATTAATTTCTATTCAATCTTGTTACCCATGACTTTTCTTGCTCAATTTTATATCAAATCTTTAATTTCTAGCATGTGTGGCTAAAACCCCCATGTTGGGGGTGTGCTTTTGATATGGATTTTTGGTTTATCTATTGGAGCTTTGATATTTTTACTTATCTGTTGTTGATTTGAGTGAATTTATATCTATTCCTATGTTCAATATATAATTTCAGGGTTTCAAACAAGGGGTTTACTCTAGATCTCTACTTGTTACTTTAGTCGAAACGATTAGAGTGTGGAATGGATATAACAGCTAAAACCCTCTTGGGGTTTCAGTTGATGTCCACAACCATGGATTTAATGGCGAAGGTATTAGGAGTTTTGCTGAGACTTCTTAAGACAAGTGTGTCCTCGGCAGTCCGCGTATGATTTCTTAGTCAATTCATGTGAAACACTCATGTATCATAGCTAATATGGGTTACAAGCAACCTAGTCTATTCACTAAGTGTCAACTCAATTAGTCAAATATTTAGACCCAGCTGGAAGATCAATTCTCATATTTGCACACCCCCAACATCTTCCCTTAATTGTTTTTCTTATTTAAATGTCAGGCTTTTAGTCCATTTTATTAGAAAATAGAAATCTTTCCAATGCCTCAAATAAGTAGTTGGCCTAAGGCCCATCTCTAGTGTAAATAAAAAATCCAATAAATCAGAGCATTTACACCCTCACTTTCTTAATCCTAAATACACTTCCCCTTTCCCAAATATGGCGATTCCTTTTTTCATGTCGGTTCCCTCCATCTTCACCATGCCGTCACTTTGCTGCTGCTTCTTGTGACTCTTCTGCTGCTTTTGTAAGTCTTCCTTCCTTCTATATCTTTGTTATCTACTGCTACGTCTGATTCATTTTGTTGTTTTAGCTCCACTTCATATGCTCCTCCATTTCCATCTTCGTTGTACTTAGAGCAACACCAAATCTGCTCCATTCGGTTTAATCTGTAAGTTATTTCTTGCCCTTGAGCATTTTATGCTTTCTAATCTCCATCTCTTCCCTCGCCTCTTTGTTAGCTGCAGTAGGTGGTATTTCACCTGCCTCTCTTTTAGGGTGCATGGAACTCCTCTTTGTCTTTGATTTAATTCGAGTGATCGAAGATATTCCCCTGTTTTTTAAGGATGCACCGATTTTTCCACAGCCTTTTGCTCCCAACCGTACTAATTATTAGTTGTGCCTTTTGTATTTACTTTATGTATAGTTGCTCCTTTTACTGTAAATAGCATTCTAGTATTCCAATACCGCACCCTGTATTTAATTGGGATTGTTGCTATTAATGGGCCTGGTTCTGACTCTGATGTATGGGGTATTTTGTTTATCCATGTTGATAATCTTCCTGCACTTGTTGGGTAACTGTATGAACTGATTGTACTGCTTTAATTGCATGCCATCAAAACCCTCATTCATGATACTGTCTGCCAGCTGATTAGCTTCCTTGTAAATATGTATTACCCACACTGTCAATTTCTTGATTATGTCTTGAATTTCCTCAATTTTCTCAACCACCTCCCATGAACATCTACATTCCCCCATGATCATATCTCTTAACATACTTGAATCTGTCAGCAATTTAATGTTATGATACCTTCTTTCTTTGCAATATCTTAATGTTTATAAGATAGCCATAGTTTCAGCCACTAGATTAGTACTTATTCCTATGTTTTGATCTTGGGCATAAATATGATTACCAACCCAGTCCCTCAGGCAAAAGGCATAGGCACTTTGACCAGGATAGCCCTTACTTGCACTATCTGTATTATAGGCCAACCATCCCTCATCTGGTGGTTTCTAGTTCACTTTATGATAGTAGAGTTGAGGCCTATAGTTTCTCAATAAGTCTACCATTGTTTCCATTATCTAGGAGTCTCCATTATCCATGGGAACTTTTCTTTAATTAAAAATTGGAGTGTCTTTTGACACTGATGAATCATCTAATCAAGTGAATATCCCTTTGCATGTCTTCTAGCATTCCTCCTTTTCCACAGCTCCCATATTACTATGGTTGGAACTGAGCAGACAATTTGGCTGAGCTTGACTAGGGCTTTCAGATTAGACCATGCCTGGATAACGTATCACAAATGCATCCCCTCTATATTAATACCTGCACAAGAAGAAATTACTTCCATAGCTTTTGGGATATGGGACACTACAAGAAAAAGGATTATTAAAGACCAAAATTTAGTGGCAAATATTAAATATGGTCCCTAAAATATACTTATAG
>JBCEWC010003100.1:0-31550 GCA_038996855.1 Solanum aculeatissimum | reverse complement strand
TTTTCCACGTTAAATCTTTGTGTCGTTATTCTCTTTAAATATCTCTGTTATTTTTCTACTTGAATCTAAACCTGGGGAAGGGAAAAATTGTCGTTTTTTCCCAACAATATCCACATACTAAGTAGAACAGCTACTAGGAAACATTTTTGATATTCCTATTTTCAGGGTCTTCTTATGGTACTCGGAAGGACACAAAGTTCACCTTCACAGGACCAGTTGATCTGCAGGCCGGAACCAATAGAATTGAGCTACTGAGCATTACTATTGGCCTGCCGGTTAGTTTCTCATTTTCACGTACAATATTATCATTCAAGGCAAAAACAGATGTAACTTTTTGTTACTCTATGCTGCGGCACTAATAGTTATTCTTGTTGCCTTGAAGAATATTGGATTACATTATGAGGAATGGAATACGGGAATACTTGGGCCAGTTGTTCTTCAAGGTCTCAACCAAGGCCATAAAGATTTATCGTCTCAGAAATGGACATACAGAGTACTGAATCTTTTACCAAGTCTTTTACTCTTCCTTTTGCCTTCAAAAGATAATTGACAGTTAAAGAGGTTCTTCAGGCTGGATTGAAAGGAGAAACAATGAACTTGATCTCTCAGCATGGAGCGTCTTCCGTTGAATGGATTGGTGGTGCACTAGCTACTCAAGGACAGCAACCTCTTAAATGGTACAAGGTAGGAAAATAAGAAAAAAGATTTTTAGTTCTAACGAAGACTCATTGAGATTTATGACTTGAGGCGGACTCAGAGTTTTGGGAGTGGGATCAATTGAACTCATTGATCATTTCTAGCATAGATCATAGATATGTATATATACCATATTCTCAAAGAATTCCTAAACTTACTGCTTATGACATATTGGAATGTTTGTTTCAGGCTTATTTTGATGCACCAGAAGGAAATGACCCTGTGGCACTAGACATGAGAAGCATGGGTAAAGGACAAGTGTGGATCAATGGACAAAGTATAGGTCGATATTGGACAGCATCTGCTAAAGGCAAATGTGATGATTTCCACTATGCTGGAACATATAGACAAACAAAATGTCAACTTGGTTGTGGTCAGCCAACTCAGAAATGGTAGCTCTTGATGTTTTACTGATTCTTTCATCAGTAAAAACTTAGATTTCTTTCATTTCATCAAGAATATAATAGAATTTGTTAACAAGTCCTCTGTCAATTCTGCTTCTGTAGGTACCATGTCCCAAGATCTTGGTTGAAACCGACACAAAATTTGCTCGTCTTGTTTGAGGAACTAGGTGGTGATGTATCAAAGATATTTTTAGTGAAAAGGACAACTTCATGAGTTCAGTTTATTCTGTAGGCTTTGATCATTAAGGTATAAATTCATGCAGAAGGCGTCCATTAACTAGAGTTACATTACATTTCTTGGAAAATCCAAGATCTAGTAGAATTTCTTGTTTCATTTTATTATTAGATTAAGCCTTTATGAACTTCCACTATGCATGTTGGATGTATATGTTTGACATCTTCTGTTCCCAGTACAGAGTTTGGTGTCTCACATTCTTTCTGACATTGTGCGACCAACAACCTTCATAAAGAAAACAAGAGCAAGACCCTTAACACAATATCTCAAATCATGTCTCAATCCTTTTATGAATGAGCAAAGAAGGAACAGAAGGGTAAATTTTGGTCCAAATGGTTAATCTTGTAAATTTGACAAGATTATCAAAACAAGGAATGTTGCTTGTGTCATAAACAACAAAAGAAATCTTGAAATACTTTCTCTCTTTTTTCAGTTTCAACCAAATTATTGCTCAAAGCTGCTCTTAGATGCTGATAATGTACACAACCAAAAGATGTATGCAATCGTAAATAACTCTAGAACTGTCCAAACAAAATGAAAGCTTAACAAGAGTAGAAATAGGAAAATAGTCTTCTGATAGAAATGGGCATACAGCCTAACAACAGTAACGCCATATGCACAAATATCAAATTCCAAGCACAAGTACAAAGGTTTCACAAGAATAATAAAGACATGGTGGATAATATAACACTACAACCCATCCAGAGTTATTACAAAAGACAACACTAAATACTATAACATTATCTCCTTGATCAAGGCTCAAGCTGTCACAGTAGCAGGAGCAACACCATGCTTCTCTATGGTCTGAAGCAACCCGTCTTTATTGGCACCAACAACCCTATCCACTTCTTTCCCCTCTTTAATGAAGACAAAAGTTGGCATTGCCTCCACATTCCATTCCTCTGCAACAGTCTGCAAGAAAGGATACCACAATTTACCATCACATCACTGATTACATTGGTCAAAGAACGATTACTACATTGATGCAAAATTTGATGGGAGACGTACCTTCAGTTCATCAACATCAACTTTCAGGAATATAACATGAGGGATCTTCTTAGCAATGTCAGCAAGAATTGGGGCAATAAAACGGCAAGGGCCACACCAAGAAGCAGTGAAATCCACCACCACCTGAATCAAAGAGTTGTATTTTACATAAAGTTAAGACCAGTTAAAAGAAAAGATTTATGCCCAAAAAATTTCTACAATTCTGAGGCATGTTTAAAGGTAGCATCATCCTGTACCAATTCTACTTTGTCTAACTAAGAGCTAGGGGCAGATATACAGTAACCTCAACTCAAATAAGTTCATATCGTTAAAAAGTTTGTAATACACATGTTTATGCTAAGTTTGAAGGTTTACGAGAAAGATTTATGCCCAACAACTAGAAATCTGAAGCATATTTAAGCATACCATCATCATCCATACAACTACAATTTGCTCTAGCAACTAAGTTAGATGTATAGTGAATCCGGCTCCACTTTTCTTCTTTCATGATGGTGGTATTCAAGTCAAAGTGCACCTTGACTATTCCAACACAGGTATCTCAGGACTCTACCATCTAAGACCTGGGCAGGAAGGATCACCCCTGCCCACTTAGACATCACCTAATATTTATGCAACCAGTATGGTTATCCCATTCATTGACCACTAAACCACCAACTGCCCAGATCATTAAACCACACCCCAAAGATGGAGTCAACATTTTCACCAAGATTTCACTAAGGGTTTCGAAATTTGAAGATGTAAATACACGAAGAAGCTAAAAGATTCAACATCTACTGTGTATACATAAAAAATAATTTAAATCCCCTTGGTCCTCTAACCTGGGCCGCCCCCTGCCACACCCTTGGGGCAGTGACTTCGGCTCAACTAATATAAGTTAAAGTTTTACTAAAAAGAACTATACTTTTTTGATCAGGAACTAAAAAGAACTATACTATGCTCGAATTTGATGTCACAACAGAAAAAGTCAGACCCGGCCCAGTTTAAAATTCTACACTAGTTAATCTTTTAAAATAAACTAATCAATTAACAATCACAAAAGCAACAAGCTAAGCATCATGTCAACTTTATACTGGCCCATGCCTTTAAAATAGATTCCATTCATCAGTTTCTTCACATCCTGCTCAAACGACCTTTTGAACCCATATATATAATTGGTTGAAATTTGCTGATATTTGTCCACAAGGAACCCAGATAGCCACCCAGCTGATTCTCCCTCCACCCTCACCCCCAACCCCAAGCCTAATCAGCAAAGACGGCAACTTTAACTACGAATTTGTTCCAATATCGCAATTATGCCAATCAAATGAGTAAGAATATGATATAATCAACAGCAAATCATAAGTTAACAAATTATAATCAACTGAAAATCATATATTAATAAACTTTAAGCACAAGAAACAGATCAGAAAAAGGTTAGCCACCGACAAGCCGCAAGTGAAGAAATCAACAAAATCTCATAGAATCAATCCAAACAACAGGAACCCATTTCCCAAAACCAAATTTTGAACGAAACCCATAACACAAAATAACAAATAAGCCAAAGTAACAAAGCAAATTCGCCATCGTCAAAGGAAAATAATCGAAGCCGTACCAGTTTTTTGCTCTCCACGCCCTTCTTGAAATGGTCGTTCCACTCCTCAACCTTGTGGCACCCGATCACTTGTCCTTCCTCGGATGAAGTAGCAGCAGCCATTCTCACAGATTTAAGAAATCAGAAATTCAAAATAGAATACAACCAAACAAGTCCTTAGCTCCTCGTAAAACTAACGCTCAATGCACAGCATCTTTGCTTTGGCAGATTTTATACAGGACAAGGGAAGTGGTAAATTACCAAAATGTAATGGATTTCAAACTTTATTACGAATTAGGGTAACGCGTCACGTTGTGTGAACATTTTAATCGGTCGGTTTGGATGATGGGAAATTAAGGCCACGAAGAAACACGTGTCAAATTTATCTAAAAAATCCATTCAAATAAAAACAAATTAAGCTAAATAAATTAAATAAAACGATTATTTTGATTTAATTCGATTTTATATTTTTAAAAATTAATAACTATTTAATTTAATTTTAATTTTATTCAAAAAATTAAAGAAATAATTGAATTGAATCGGTAAATTATACATTTTCTTTATAATTATATATATAATACATTATTTTTTATGAATAATTTTAAATCTTATTTTTTGCATAATTTTTTCATTAAAATTTATTTATAATTTAAGGGGGATTTAGTGAAATAATTTGGGGGCGTAATCCATGTGTCTTGAGATTTTGATTTCATTTTATCTATTGTAAGTAAAGGCATAACTTGAAAGGATGATACTGACATATGATTATTAACTAACTAATTTATTTTCTATTTTTTACCTTGTCTTTTTATTTTATTTTTGTGTTGATTAATAATTAAAAATCAAACTAAAATTATAATGAATGTTAATCAAATTAATAAATATATATTATATTTAATTTAAGTAATATAAAAATCAATTAAATTTATTTAATTTTGATATTGATTATTAAACATCTGTATCTGTCACTTAAACAACAACATAAATTCATTTTTTTCCTGTTATTTGTTACACAAAATCCACTTTAGATTTTACTAATTTAAATTTGCATACAAAGCATACCGTAGAAGTAAATATATGTTTAATTAAAGACGATCTCATTCTTAGTTAAAAATTCAAAATTATAATTAAAAACGGAGAAATATTTATTGTTCCACCGTAATTTAGTTGGAGAGATGAGAGACTAGCATCACTGATGAGGTTGTCACTAATTACGCAGAAATGTATCAACTAATATGAATGTCGATACAATGACGACTTTGACGATTCTAAGGTAACGTTAAAATTAAATGTCGATTTGTTTTTAATTAATCTTTCCAAAGTATCGTTTATGATTTATTCTATATATTGTTTAACAGTTTAAAGATTATTTTATTGTTAGTTGGGGATTATTATTTTATTATCTAAAACTAAGTTTAAGACATCGAAGGATTAAGAGAAGTTGTTTATTTAACGGCCACGCAATAGGACTTGGAAACACGGCATTCCTTGCTAGTTTTGATGTGGTAAAATACGTATTAAAGATAAGCTCTTTTAATTAAGATATTTTTATTATTTTGGTATAAGATTTAATTTTCTTTTTTAATTTGATATTAATGCTATTTATGTCTTTCAACTTTGGATATTCATAAGTAAATGTAATTTGTATAAAATTGAACAAGTAGACACATGCAGTCTACGTGATATAATACAATGCCATGTAGGATGTGAATTGTCAAATAAGATATGAATTGTCAGGTAAGAGACATTTTTTGCTTGTTTAATTTTATATAGGAAAAATTACATAACTAGACAACACATATGATATGTATTTACATTATACGACTATAGTTTGAAAAAATTACAATTTGCAACTATGGTTAGGGTTTTGTTGTTATTTCTTCTCTTCCTCTCTCCCCTCTCTCTCTGCAATTTCTTGTCAGATATACAATTACATATGTATATCAGCTGCATATATACAATTATTTTGACAGATACATAGTCAATTCAACAGATATACATATACAATTTGCCTCTCTCCACTCTCTGCCCTCTCTCTCGTCCTCTCCTCCCTCTCTCAATCTCGTTTGCCAAATATACAAATACATATACAATTATTTGACAAATATGTATATATATATATATATATACACACACAATTCGCCTCTCTCCTCCCTTTCTCAATTCCACTCTCCTCTCTCCTCCCCTCCAAGTTACATAGCCGAAGTTATGTCGTGTAATTATGTAAAATATAACTATTTGACCATATTAAATTTAAAGCCTAGATTATTTATGAAAATTCCCCTTTTATATAAATTTAAATATCTACTTATCCACAGTCAAAATTAAATTGTATAAATATCGATAAAGATCAAGGTAAAGACATATTTATATATTTTGTCCTTGTTGACATTGTTTGAAGGGAAACTTTGGAGTAACTGGTAAAATTGTTGCCATGTGACCAGGAGGACAAGGGTTTAAACCTTAGAAACAGTCTCTGACAGAAATATAAGGTAAAACCCCTTGTTATGGTCGGGCTCTACCCCCGATTCTACGCATAACGAACCTTTTGCCCTTGTTCCTATTTGGTCAACCATTCACCAACAATATTTATGGGAGGGCGGTTGGGCTAGACTGGCCCAAACACCTAATGGGCTGCCATGGTCCATTGTAGCTAAAAGAGCCTTTAATGTTGTACACTAACTCCACGGCGCAAGTCGCAAAAACATGCGTTAATCGTGGTACCTTGAGTTGGGACGAAGTGCACAAATATCCAATTTTAGTACCAACTATTTTTTAATTTGATCATTTTTGGCCCAAGTTCAAGTATTTCCCTCCTAAATTTATGTACATATAACTAAAATTATACTCTCCCAAAATTTATCAAATAAATATGTAAAATATTTATAAAACTAAAAAAATTAAATTACATTATCCAAATAAGGTATCCTGTGAAATAAATAGTAACATTACCTACATTAAAACTCAGTTGAATTTATGTGCATCATTCCATTAGTAACTTGTATATAGATATTTTGATTTCACAAAAGTTTTATTCCCCCAAGTATATCCATTTATTACTCATTCATTAATAGCAAACCATCTCCATCACAACTTCTACAAATTTTCATACCACTTATTTTACTATAAAAAAATTTTTGAACTTTCCCTTGTGGTATGTATAGATTTATTTTTTTTATGATGGAAAATGAAAATCCAAATAATTGATGTGGCAAATAGTATAAACCATTCATCATAAAATATTTGCCACGTAAGCTCTAGATAACATATTTCCACGTGTAAATCTTCACACCACACTCAAATACACCCAAAAAAAAACATGGATATTTAGGTTTACATCTTGTGTGGATTTGGATACAAATTGATTTATGCTTAGTAGTAGTGCTATTTTTCTTCACTAAATCAAGAATTATTCTTGATTTTTTTAAAGTTTTTTTTTTTCATTTTGTTCATCAATGTCTACTTTCTGATTTTTAAGAATCCATTTTTATTCTTCTGGTTTCCATGGCTTTACCTCAAATCTTACCTTCCCATTCTTCTTCTTCTTCTTTCACTCACAAACCCAACTTAAACCCTAGTAATTTCTTCTTAATCCCTCAATCTAATTACCCCCAATGTCAGTTTTCTTCTCAATCATTACTCCAACGCCGGCGCCGGCGTAACTCGAACAGTATCCGATGCTCTGCTTCCTCCTTCCCGGAGAATCACCACACTGGTTCACCTAACTCCGACGACGTCGTTGAGCTACCCCTTTTCCCTCTTCCTCTCGTTCTCTTCCCCGGAGCTATTCTCCCGCTTCAAATCTTCGAGTTTCGTTACCGGATAATGATGCATACCCTTCTCCAAACTGACCTCCGTTTTGGGGTTATTTACTCCGATAGCGCCACCGGAACCGCCGACGTCGGATGCGTCGGAGAAGTCGTTAAGCACGAGCGGTTGGTGGACGACCGGTTTTTCTTAATCTGTAAAGGGCAGGAGCGGTTTCGGGTGAATAAACTGGTCCGGTCTAAACCGTACCTGGTTGCAGAGGTGACGTGGCTGGAGGACCGGCCGTCGGCGAACGGAGAGGTTGACGTGGAGGGTTTGGCAAATGAGGTGGAGAGTTATATGAAAGATGTGATTCGTTTATCGAACAGATTGAATGGGAAACCGGAAAAGGAGGCAACAGATTTGCGGAGGAATTTGTTTCCGACGCCATTTTCGTTCTTCGTCGGAAGTACGTTTGAAGGGGCGCCAAGGGAACAACAAGCATTGCTTGAATTAGAAGATACCGCGATGAGATTGAAGAGGGAGAAGGAGACTTTGAGGAATACTTTGAACTATCTAAGTGCTGCTTCTGCTGTGAAGGATGTGTTTCCAACTTCCTGATAAAAAATGTGTAAGAATTTTTGGAGCTGAATTACCTAAAGGGGGTGTTGACTTGTTAGGTTACTATGGTTTCTGTAATGTATAGACAGTGATGAATTGTCTTATGAATATGTAAATTTTGATGCCTAATACTAGTTCCACAAGGTTTATAGTGTTGGATTGATTTATCTTTTGCTGCTATTGGATGGATTTACTTCTATTGGTAGTGTGGTTTCTTTTTCCTTGGGACCCTAATTAGTTTGGATGTGAATTCATCAAAAAGCAATGATCTTTTTAGGATTGCGAGTGGCATATAGTTATGCAAGTAGTTGATGCTGCAATTGAAAGGATTACTTTCTGTTGATAGTGTAGTTTCTTTTCCTTGAGATCCATTGTAGTTTGAATGTGGATACTTTCAAAAGCAATGATCTTTTTAGGTTTGTGAGTGACCTTTACTTATGCAATCCATCATTGATTTCAAATATTAGCCAGAACGGAGATCTCGGATTCATTACCTTCAGCAGGAGGGAGATTGTTAGTTAAACTAGCAAAGAACATCTTCTCCTGCTTGTTACTGTGTTATTTTAGCTACACATAGATGCCGCAATCTTGTGCATGCTCTCTCTTCTTCAGAGAGAGTTAGGAAACCAAAATGTTTATGAGTACTTTTATTATGCTAGCCGTAGTTGGAAAGAAACTGTGCAGCATTTCTGTCAAACTATGACAGCAACTATGCTGCGGTAGTTTATTTCTCTTTGTAACAGGCACTTTAGTTTAACAAAGTTCTTCTGGATCTCATTGCTGTCTTCAATACAGCGAACATGATCAGTAAGTTTTAGTTGTACCATTTCTTAGACCCTATATCGGATGGCCAACACACGCCAGTCATTGCCAGTATGAATCCTTCCTCCTAAGTCGGAGACATTGCATCACATCTGTTTTCCTTTTACAATAATTACTAGTAATAATATGTTTCATCTTTCTGCTTTATTGGTTGCTAATGTTGGGAGTAAAACTCTCAACTCTTGGGGGACCTAATAACGAAGACACATCTGCTTTAAATGATAATTCAACATTTGAAGCAGTAGGACTGTTGGACCAGAAAGATTTCACCATGAGATAAACAGTGTTCACTTCTTGTATGTAACATGGTGAGACTCGGGTAATTAGACGCGTAATCCGACATCAATATATGTGGCTTCTAATTGTATGCAAGACTTCTGGACAATTGCTACCTCCGACATGATAATTGTTTTTCCACATCCCCTCCTCTTTTTCTATTGAAAGCATTTTGTTGATGTTACTTCCTCAGAATCATTTCTGTAAGGAGGAAAAATGCATATCCTCGTCATCTACTCAGTTTTCCATGCATTCATTCTTTGTTGATAGGAAACTTTCAGGTAAGGATGCCAGCTTGATGTTGGCAGAGCAAGCTACTTGGAGCACATTTCTTTTTCCTATTTCCTGCTGTATGTAATTCTCTTCATAGAAGTTAACTTCTAACCCCAAAAGCTCAACTAGGAATTATTTTGCTAGTTTCTGTTACAACTGTAAGGTTTTAATGAAAGTAGTCAGCTTCTAATCCCAAAATTGTAAGTTTGAAGGATCTCCTTGGGCACTAGTAACACACGAGTGTCACTTTCCTAGGACCGGTTAGACTCATTGGCTCCTTGCAAGTTGGTCTTGCCACTTAACTCTTTCCTATGATGCAGTTTGGTAGCTTGCACCCATTGCAGCTACATTGCTTTGTTTAGATGTAAGGTAATGATTTGTGTAAAACAAAAATATTCTACTTTTGTTAGTCTCTGCTACAACAATAGCAATGGCATTTTCCACACAACCTAGACAGAGACAAGTACTTGGAGAAAAGGAACTGCTGAAGCAGTGGAAAAGAAGAGACCAATTCATGCCCGCCAACAAGCAACTGATGCATTCAACATAATCTCAACAACATTGAACCTGCCCATTGAAATCCACTAATGGGGTCTACGTATACTCTATCCCTATCATGATATTTAGCATAATCAGCAAAATCCAAATGTGCTAATAAAGTAATTAAATTCCCTCCAAAATCACCATTCTTGAAAGAGTCAAGTGCACATATTAATAGTTTCTTCAACTTTGCACATATTTTATAGTTTCAACAATACATGAAAGAAAAAGCAAACCAACTGTCTGCAGTTTCCCGCAGTAAGCTACTGATTTATTAAGAGAATAATATAGCAACATGAAGGTCAACAACAACATATCCACTGTAATCCCACAAGTGGAGAGGGTAGAGCCTACGCAAACCTTACCCTACCTTGAAGGTAGATGATAGCAAGCTCGTCATCTAGAAACTGAAACGCCTGAAATACTACTAAAATACACACTAATAATGTGATACAAGAGTTACAATAGTAATCATCGTCTGACCACCAGCGACTATACCGGTTTTACATAGACAAAATGATCTCTAGCAACAATAATGTTAATTACTAAGGGGTAGCTATGTGCCCCATATAGGTAGATTTGTAATATCGTGAATATGGCTAATGATGTTGTGCCAATCTCCTACGCCTAGAAAGGATAAATAAGACCTCCAAATTTCCCAGTAAATGCTTCCTTCTGAGGTTGTTGCACTATAGTAGCATTGCTTATTTGCTGCATTAGAAACAAATCAACTGTGAAAACACTGTAACAAAAGGTGAAAGGAAATGTATATAAATAGCACATCAAGAGAGAGATTGGTAGGACAACGGCAATGAGGAAACCTTTTCAGAATATCTTGCAGCAGAAGACAAAACTATCATCAAGTTTTTATGTAATTGTGGTTGATTGAATATTTGGATTGTTACATTGCATTATGACCAGTTCCACGGGAACCACTGTATTCTAAATTGATCTTTTGTGTTGTATGGGCTCTAATAGGATAAGATATGTATCAAATAAAGCAAGGAAGTGCAGAGGTTGAGATATTACCTTGAGGCAAAGGTTCCGACTTGTGTCACAAATTGGATAGTCCTGTGGGCAACAATGGCGTCCATCTTTACAACACACTGCAGAATCCAAACTGCAACATTTCCAAGAAAGGCATACTCCAAGAAACTTCCAACCACAGCAGCAGGTTTCACCTGAACCACATGCAGTGAACATACTGCATCTGGTAGGACCAGGAGCTGGAGGAGTTGGTGGATTTGGGCTAGTCTTGGTGGGATATGAAGCTAACGTATTGATCCCACAGATCCCTTCTGGATTCCCACTATTACGCTGCATGTGCATATAACCATTTATTCCCCAGCTTGTTCCCCATGAGTTTTTTATAATCCAGTAGTCAAGTCCATTTTCGGAACCATACCCCGCAATCAGTACCGCATGATCTAGTTCTGTAGAACACGGCCCAGTGAATATCCCCTGCAACACAAAGGCAACAACTTTACATTTCTCTCCCACAAACTGCCTAAGATGATTAGGAGATTGGTAATTTAGAGCTGGAAGAGACCTTTGAATATGATTGAAATGCTCTCTCACTGCCGCATATCCCAACACTCACAGGTTGAGTTGCCACTGATTTTAGAAGCTTGTCCTCATCATTTTGAGGAATATCAGTATATCCATCAATGGTAACAACACGTCTTTGTAGCTGCAAAGTTGACATGTTAAGCAAATCAGTCGTACTTGCTCATAACTGGAATAAATTTTTGCTAAGTTCCCTATCATAATTCATAAATAAGGAATCCAGAATCAGAGAACATATAGGACAAGAAGCACATTTATTACAAGAATAGGCGCGAGAAGCCGAGAAGATAGTTGGGGCGTGTGATAAACCAAATCAAGATGAACGAGGCCAGGTTTTCTGCCATAAGGTAATGGGAGGTGCCAACTTCCACGAATGAGTCGTAGTCAATTTATTTGTGCCATCTTCTTAGTTACCAACATTCAATTCAGGTGCCACTGATAAAATGTTATGTTCAGATGAAATAGATACTTTTTTTTTATGACAAGGGGAACCAGACAGGGTAAACCCTCATTCCTATGCAATAGCTCGCAAACCACATAGGAGAGGTAACCCGCACTAGGCAAGCTCGGTGCGACGAGCTCAACCCAAAAGGCAAACCCCTTGCTTTCGCTGGCAAGGGGTTTCGAACTTGAGACCTCCAACATGGAAGCCCCAAGCCCAAACCACTGAGCCACCCCAAAGGGTGAGATAAATACTATGTTATTTTCAGCCTTCCAGCATATATTAAGTCACATTTCCTTTTCAATTGTTTCGATTGTAATTGCAATTCATTTGTAAACCCTTTTAGCAGATGAAATCATAGAACTATACGAGAGAATAATTATGTACCTTGTTTTTGTTGCATGTTCCATCCCTTTCGCTAAAAGGGTAATCCTCTTCAGTGTCAATACCACCATTCTTTATGACAAATTCAAAAGCATAGTCCATCAAACCACCTTCGCAACCTTGATTATAACTTCTGTCACAATCAACTAACTCCTGCTCAGAAAGGCTAATGAGAGATCCAGTGGTTATCTTGTTGATACCTTCCATTGCACCAGTGGCTGAGAATGACCAGCAAGCACCTGGAAAATGAAATAAAATTAACTGTTTTTAGTTTAAGCAGCTAGACGAGGGTTTTACGGAAACAACCTCTCTGTTACTATGACGTAGTGGTAAAGTCTGCATACATTTTATCCTCCCAGATCCCACTTGTGGGATTCCGCTGGGTATGTTGTTGTTGTTGTAGTTTAAGCAGCTACTGGCTGAGATTAAATGTAATGGCAATAGAATGACAATGTTGTAGACAAGGGCAATTTTGACTCTTACTGTCTTGAATAAATTTATACAATAAAAAGGCTAGAATTTCATTTCTTTCCTATGTTCAGACCGAAATTGCCAGACATATTGACAAAAATAAGTACTTGAGAGCCACACAGGCGGAGAACGTTTTACAGAATAAACTTAATAAGAATTTTGTGCAGTTATAAAGCTGTTTCACTAAAGTAACAAGTCTTAAGCTTCCGAAGCAAATTCTGCATTGGGAAGAAAGTGTAGTTCCACATATTTGACTGTCAAATTACTTGCTGCTATATATCATACTGGTATGCATCTCAAAATTGATAGTTGAAAATGAATGAAACACGTTTCTTTGATTGCTCAAAAAAGTAGAGCATCATAAGACACAATTGCATACACAGTTGCAAAAACAAAAAAAAAAAGAGAAAAACAATGAGTTATGAGTCAATGGTCGAAAACCAGACCCAAAAATGCCTATGTAGTCCACTTTTGATTGTAATGTAACAAATGGATGTAGAATAAACAATGAAAAGACAGATCTCTAGAATAGTTTGGTGAAGTTTATGCTCCAATTGCTAAGACAAAAAAAAAAGGAGCTAGATTTCAATAGCAACAACAACCTCTATTGCAACAACATATCCAGTGAAATCCTATGGCAGGGTCTGTGAAGGGTGTTGCGTATGCAGTTTTACCCCTACCTTATGAGAGTAGAGGCTATTTCCAATCGACCCTTGGCTCAAGGAAAGCATAACCAACAACAACTACTACTGTCAAACTAATTTTGGTTGGTGTATGAATTCTCAATACTGGTTCCACTCCATTTTTCATTCTAATACTTAAAAAAATTGTCTTTTTTGAATTTTCTAATTCTCACACTCCTACCTATACACAACTGAAAGTGTTCTTGTCAGCCACTGAACCACACTTCACCTTGTCAAACAACAACAACAGTGAAATTCCACAAAGTGGGGTTTGGAGGGTCGACTGTAGGTGCAGACCTTATCCCTACCTCAAAAGGTGGAAAGGTTGTTTCAAACCACCCTCAGCTCACTAGAAACAAGGAAAAAGGTAGCTGAAAATTTCAGCACATATATCAGAATTTCAACTCCAAGACAACAACAACAAAAAAAGAAACTAAAAGAAGCACCACAAACTCCATTTTCTGATGAGTAAGGTCATCAAAATCCAACCTTTGATTAAAAAAGGACTAATTTAGCCAGTTAAAGACAAGGCTATAATAAACTCAAGTACATACCACAACTTCCTTGATTTTTGACATCAGTAACAGCTCCTTTTTCTCTCCAATCCAAAGAAGAAGGAATATCAACATCACCATCATCACTCAAGACTCCAGTTGCAGAAGAACCCGACCCCCCACGTTTCAACCTAATGAAATCATTAGCAGAAGAGGACAAACCCAAGAAAGATTTCCTAAATTCATAGTGAGTAAGATCAGAATAAGCATTAAGACCAAGGGTATAACTGGAATTCCCCTTGCTGTTATGCTCTGTAATATAAGCATAGTTTTCTTCAAACACCTTGAATCTATACGCCCTTTCTTGTTCTGAAGAATATGTCTTCCCATGTTGCTGACACCAAGTCTCAAAAAGATCAGAAATTAATGAGCAAGTGCAAAGGGGTTGTTGAAAAATTAACAAAACAAGAAACAAACAAGGCAATAACCAACTCATGGTTAAAGGGTGCCTGAGAAATTGGAGATGTGAGAGAAAAATGTAAAGAGAGGTATGGTTGGACTAAAATATAGGGTACTGAACCAAGGAATGGAAGAAACATGGGCTATTTCTATTGGTATATAATGCTTCCAAGTCTCTATTTTCTATTAGTCTCCAGAATGTAAAAAATTTGTAAAGTTTGATACTGAATAATAATCAATATAAACACGTTACATGTGACAAAATGGGAAATAACAATGTATTTGGCTATAGATTTTAAATATAGAGTATTAAAAATGTTTATTCAAAATATTTGATTGATTATAAATTTTAAAAATATTTCTTTTTCAAATTTCAAAAACTAATTATATTTTTGGGACTTTAGAAATTCAAATTCAAAATCTATGTCAAATGAGAGTGATTATAATGGAAGAATTCGAGTTTGGAGTTGTCATTTTGATGTCTTATCTCTAAGGTCAATTTTTTTTTTAGTATAAATTAAATTAGAATTTAATCAACCTTCAATTTGATTTTTCAACAATGAACTTTTTCTTTAAAGGGACTTTTTTGAAATTTGATCCAAAAGATTATTTTTGAATTATAAGGTCATATGTTACACATGACAACTTAGAAATAATTGGGTACGGTTTGAGTCATAATGTTCCCATATCAAAAATCCAAAAAACTCTCATCAATTTTGTCTTATATCTTGTCGAAGTTAAAAAAAAAAATAAAAAAAATTTGAGAAGTTGGAATTTAAATTTTCTCATTTTAATTTTCAACTCTAATTTTTTTTCAAATTTGAACGGAATCCTATCCAAAAAATTACTTAAAATTCTTGTTTGTAAAAAAAATAATGTTTCATTATTAACAGTGGCGTAACCATCAACATTTAAGTGAATAAACATTTTTTATAGATTCAAACTATCAACCTCAAAGTATACAAGATCAAATAAACCATCAAACCACACATTGAACTATGTTATATTTTCATTTTATTTATAATCACTAATACTGTAGTAATACATTTTATAATAGTGCCGCCGTCATCTTCAGATTCTGAGCTCGCCTCTATTTGTGCTTTCCCTAGCTCTTAAAACTGGATAAGAAAAATAGCTATGCAGTTCTTAGGCGCATCTCTTGAAAACATAAGAAAAATAATTTAGAACATATATTTGGTTAAGTTGATACAAAATATTAGTAAATATATTTTTATATTTAGAAATTCTTTACTTTTTATTTTTAATTGAGTAATGTTTTCGGTAGAAAAGGTACCGATTTGAGAGTTGAAATTTTTTGGCGCATCCTTTCTTCCCTGTCACGCTTGCACTCTCCACACCAATTAGAAAAGTCCTTTTGGTACTTCCTCATCTCTCTAAAAATGGAGCTGCAAAAATAAAAATAATTTTAAATTTATAATCTATGAGATCATTCTTTTCTATCGATGGATACGATAAAATCAAACATGAAAAAGAATTTTTTTTAAGCTTGTCGTCATAAATACCTTCTGCACCATAGCAACAAGTTGATCCTCCTCCCCGATGTTGTCGCAAAAGCACCATGTCTATGGCGACCGCTATGAAGAATTGCATGCCTCGCAACATGCGAATAATTAAAGATTTCCTATTGAAACAATAGTTACTTTGATTCAGAACTTTTTTGCTCGTTCAAATAACAATTAAGGTGAAACATAGTAAAAAACGATGAATCTTTTTACGATAAACAGATTCTTTGTACATTCTAAAATAGTACTAGTACTAATCAACTTGGAAAATATTGATTAATTGAACTATATATTAAGTAACAATATAATTACCTTTGGTTGTGTTTGAGTGTTTACATGTTTCTCACACCGCACACCTCGAAAGAACAATTCTCCACCAGTGAATTGTTTTCCCAAACACACATTCAAAGTGACTTCAGCATCATCAACATGGAAACCTGAGAACAAGTATTATGACAGTAAATTTTGATAATTTTAAAAAAATAGAACTTATATATTAGAAATTACAAGTGATAATAATTAACAATTTAAAATATTTAAGAGGCATATAAAAAATCATCAGGAATGTGTTAAACGTACTCACCCAAGTCGACGTCTCTATCCGTTCCATAATCAACGACAAAACCATGATGGTTATCGAGTGTTGATCCACCAAATTCAGTAAAAAGAACTGCACAATTATATCAAAGAATAATTAAGATAAATCTCCTTAATTAATTTTTAGTCATATAATTAATTAGTTGTTACTATATAAATACCTTTTGAAATAGGGTGTATAAAATCCTCCATAAATTTCTGAAGCATTGCTTGTAGTCCAAAGTCATCAAGAACAGCTCCAAATTTGTTCATTGTGTTGGGACGCATGATTCTGAATTTTGTTTCACCAATCCACTTTTCAAAGTTTTCCACCTAATTAATTAACAATTATTTAATAAGAAAACAGAAGAAAAAAAATTTAGTCATAATACATAAATATTTCTTTTAACTTAGTCTCAACAGACATCTATGCCCTCCAAATTTGATATGCACAAGCCGTCACTTAGAGACACATGCGTACGTATATTACAGTGTAGGACGTGTGTCTACTCATTCAAGTTTAACCATTTACTTTTACATGCTCAAAATTGGAGAGCGTAGATGCTAGATGAGTCTAAATTACCGAAAAAATTATAAGCTAGATATGTAGTACGTACCTCCTCCAACATCATCTCACAAAAGCGTGGTTGAAGCAATTCAAATGTTAGAATACCTGGAGAGGGTTCAGACATTATATTTCTGAAGCTTTCCTCTGTTTTCTCACTAATTGCCTTAAGAAATGAAGGCACAAAGAAATCTGTTGCGTGCATGCTGTATAATACTCTGTGTAGAGGCTGAAACATAAAAGAACACAGTTACAAAAATTGCCAGAATTTTTTGGTCACTAAAATAATATAGTAATATTACGTGCCTGATAGTTTGTTATGATCTTCTGCCTGTATTCTCTATGTTTCTGTGCCTGTACGTAGTAGCAACACAATTTAAATTATACTCATATAAAGAATTAATTGGCCAAAAGAAAAATAAACAAGTTACAATATACTAAACTCCAAAACTTCCAAAGTATTTTCTTGTTCCACAAACTCCAAAATTGGAGAAGCAAGGAGGATGTGTGATCTTTATATCTATAAAATAAATATAACCCTTCGGGTGGCCTAATGGTTTGGGCTTGAGATTTTCAAGTTAGAGATCTCAAGTTTAAAACCCCTTGCCAGTGAAACAAGGGAGGGATTTGCCTTTTTGGCTAGAATAGAAGTTGTGGATTCCCTTTGTCATAAAAAAATATACTGTATTACAGTTAAATTAAATCAATATGAGTTCTCTTTGTCATAAAAATATTGATCCATTAATGATTAAATTAAATCAACATGGATTATGAAGTAATGGGATTATTTCGAATCCTGAGTATGAAGAAAATTCTATTGAGATTGTAGTGGGCGATCCAATACTAACTCCAAACGCCAAGTGAAAAACAAAACAAAATTAAATTATTGAATTCTAAAGCAATTAATTAACGAATTAGCAACACTTCTACGTAATCCCTTAGCTTAGAGTTAGCCATTCATCAAGATTTAAATCAAGCAAACTTAATCATCCTATTACTCTTTTTCAAAATTAAAAAATTTCGTGTTAACTACATCTAACAACAACAAATCCAGTCGAATAAGGACTATTAAATTGCAGCTGTAATATTATATAATTACTTACTTTATCGCGCTCCGATTGAGGAAAGTATCGAAGGAGAATTTCATTCATGTATCGTGCTTTATCGTATCGTGATGAATTGAGAAGGTTATTTGGAAGATGGGTCTCAAGGGAAATGTATAAGAGAGGGTTAAACTCCGATTCCTCCAAATCGTCATAGTTATCTGCCTTGTGTTCTAGACAAGGATACAATCGCAGCTTCGGCCCCATTGTTGAACCCTCCTTCTCATAATCCTACGACTATATACTATACCCTATTCTGCCCTTTAATTTCACTTCAATTGATATTTATGCCATTCAACTTTAAAAGTATATAAATAGTCACTTCAATTTGTATAAAATTAAACAAGTAGACACACATATTTATGTGGCATAACACACGTAAGATATCACATAGGACACAAATTGGTCACATAAAATTCCACGAAAACACATATACCTATTTATTTAATTTTATACAAAGAAAATTTAGTTGGTACCAAAATTAATGAACTTACCTTATATAGGCGCTTTCTTTTTGTTATCCCAAAAAGGGAAAAAGGTTATCTCAAACTAAAAATAATTTACTACATTTAGGATTAGTCTATACTTATTCCTAATTTGGATTGTAATGACTTTTAATTTAAGTTTAAATTTTATCCAATTAAGAACTTTAAGGAGTATTAAAATAAGGTTAATTTGATCTTATATAACTAATAATTACCATAAATTAAAAGCATCAATTCATAGCTAGTTGTTTATTGAGAAAAAAGAATTTGACCTCAACATTCTTCATAGTCAAAAACAAATATGTTGAAATAATTTTTATTCTTGTTATTTCCATTCTTAATCAACTCAAACCCATGTAATAAATTTAAGTAATTTAATACAAAGTTCTAAAATATGAGATAAAGCCCCACCATCATTCAACTAAAAGCTTGCAAACTTAAAAAGAAAATCTACTAATTCCTAATGCCACGACTATATAAGGAATAAAATCTACTAATTCCTAGTGCCACGACTATATAAGGAATAATTTTTGTAAAGATTGATTATAAACGTTCGTCAACATATACTTATTCTTTAATTTGGCTGTACACAAATAGACAATTAAAAAAAATATTTAAGAATGTAATTTAAATAATACTTTCCACTGTTACCTTTTGTAAAATCATAAATGAAGTTTTGTAAGTAGGATATAATTCACCAAAAAATTTCAAACATTTACGATGAACTCATATTTTGAACAATAATAAAAAAATCCTAAATCAAGTTAATATGAGATAGAGAAAGTATTAATACGTCTACAAAATGAAATTTAAGATTTTTATACATGGTGTATACACTAATAATCTCCACCAAGTTCAAAAGTATCATCAATGCTTCTGTTATATTATTATCAAAATAAATATTATTCTCTCCGTCCATCTTTACTTTGACCCCTATTGACTTGACACATGAATTAAAAAATAGTAAATGATAGAAGCAATTTTATCAAATTATCCTATGAATATAATTAATATAATATCTTGAAAAATATAATAGGGAAATGACTATAATTAATGACAAAGATAAATTAAGAACTAAATGTAAAATTATTTATTAATTTTATAAACTGAATAAGTATTGTTAAACATCCTAAAATAATATATGAGTGAAGTAAAGATAAAACGTTAAAAATAGGAGAGCTTCATATTTGTGCATAAGTTCAAAAGAAAAATAATCTTACCACAACAGTAATTGAGCTTAATTCCAAATTTCACATTTGACGTTTCTCAAGTAGACTAGATAGACCCTTTGCGCCGTGTCCTAAAGAAAAAAAATACAAAAAGGAAAATTCCGCAGTCTTTTTCTCTGCTTCAATTTCTTATCAAACTCACAACCCGGCCATCATCAAAACGAATAATTGCAATTTGTGAAAAAAAAAGCTCCTTCTTTCTCCCAATCCACCAAAAATTTGGAACAAAAAGGGATACAGTAATAATCGAAATATATTTCAAGGTTGTCGGCGGCCGATGGATATTGATCCCCGGCAATACGAAGACATTGTAAGTTTTTTTTCTTTTATTCCGCTAATTTTGAATAAACTTGGTTGCTTTTCGTCTACTGTTATCGGTTACTGATTTTTGCTAAATACCATTGCTTGCCCTTTTGTTCGAATGTTTTGAATCTGTACTGCTAATAATTGACTTTGACAGTTTATTTTAATAATTGACTACTTGTATCTGTGGCATTGTGGTTTTATATATGGGTTATGAATTCGATGAAAACAGGATAGGGTTTTGAAACTTGTTAAATTTGGTATACTTCTTCTTTTGGTTGAGCAAAAAGAGATTGTAAGTAGGATGAGAGTCAGAGGAGGAGTTGTAAGAGCTTTGGAGGAATTTTGAATGGAAGGTAAAGGCAGAAATTAGGGAAACCTTGTTATTTTACTGAGCAACAACAACATATGTAGTGTAATATCTCGTAGGTGGGTTTTGGAGGGGGTAGTGTGTGCGTATACGTTACCCCTACCCCGTGGGGGTATAGAGAAGCTAAAGACCCTCAGATTAAGTGATGTATATTAAAGTAGTTTGAACAAAAACAAAAATATAGAAGTAGAGCGAACATAACAAATAACAGGGAAAGCATGGCATATCATTCAGAAGACAGGCATTAGTAACAATAGCCAAATAATGCGATAACCTAAGAACAAGAGATAACAGATAATAACGATGATCGTTATGACAAAAAGCTTCGAGAATAATGATGCTACTATAAGTATGAACAAATAAACAAATACTATGCACCAAACTACCACCAACCCTATCTCATAGAAAAGTGAGACGATGCTCAACTACCTACTATCCTTTTACCCTAATTTAAATCTTTATATCCTCCTATCTACGGTCATGTCTTCAGTAAGCTGAAGATGTGTCATGTCCTGTCTAATTAGCTCTCCCCTGTACTTCTTCGACCTATCCCTATCTCTCCTTAAACCCACCACATCGAATCTCTCACACCTTTCTCATAGGGCATCCACTCATCTCCTCCTCACATGCTCAAATTATCTTAGTCTCGCTTCCATCGTCTTGTCCACCATGGAGGCCACTCTCACCTTGTCCTAGATATCTTCATTTCTAATTTTATCTTTCTTTGTATGCCCACACACCCATCTCTATATCCTCATTTACGCAACTTGTCTTTTGAACATGTGAGTATTTAACTGGCCAAAACTTTGCCCCATACAACATAGTTGGCCTAACCACCACCCTGCACAACTTACATTCAAGTTTTTGTGGTTCATTCTTATCACAAGACTCCCAAGGCGAGCCTCCTTCCAAATTTCTTTGCAATTATATTTTGCTTTTGGAGGATTAATTTGACCAATTGCTGAAACCATGTAAGGCATGGGTAATGTGTTTGTTGAAAATCAGACTTAGATTGAGACTATGCAGAAAGAATACTACAAGTTGCAACCTTTTTCCTTTTCAAAATAACGATCAACTGTTTTACTTATAGCTGTAAGCATATGCCATACCAGTATGTAAAAAAATGTGTGTAACTATTATTTTATTTGAACCTTTGAAGTGAGAAGTGGGAAACCGGAGTATATTATGCATCGGGCAACCGGTGGGATATTATGATGCTCAAAGGTACTTAAAAGGACAAGATAGACCTAAAACATGAGGTTGCCTCAGGATACCTAATAAGAATCGAGTTACTTGAATAAACAAGAAAATAATGCGGAGGCAAAAACACTAAGATTGAAGACAAGAAATTAAAGATATGCGGAAATCCTAATTTGAAGGTAAAGTGCTAAGAACTTTGATTGATCTTAATATTCAAAATTGCGGTTTAAATTAATATGATGCGCTTCACAAGTTTGGACCATGAAACAAGTGTCACTTATATTTCTCTTCTCCATGAGTCTTGGGCTCATTCCTGGTTGCTTCTTCCTTGTTGAACATCTTTTTGGGCTCATCCTTGGACACTTCTTTCACAATAAGTGCCTTCTTTATTTTTCATTGAAGTCCATTAACCTCTAGTGAAAGTATGCCATCGTGGATGCTATCAATACCTATAGTCTCTGGTAATCAATGTAGAACAAAAGAAGAATACAACGCGAAAAAAATGATATATAGACTATAATAGTTAGGATTAAGATTTACTAGTTGTTATTATACTTGCATTAGATCTGATGTTCGCTCGAAGACTTGTTTGTGTGTTAGTATAGGGATACGAGAGAGATTTAGAGAACTTGTTTAAGAGATCCTTTATATCCTTAAAGAAAAATATTAAGAATTTACAATGAAATGGGTTCAATCTGAATGAGTATAGAGGATTCAAGAAGCCAACCCCGACTGGTTTGAGATATAGTCAACTCCGACTGATTTGGGATTGAGGAGTAGTTAATTGAGATATAGGTTTAAACTTTGAGTGTAAGATCAATAATAAGAAAATTCTGAAAATAACCTATTGTCAGAGAAGTTCGTTTTGTTTCTGGACTCTCTTTCATTGTTCTGTCTTGGAAAATTTTCAAAAAAATAAAAGATCTATGATTTAAATGGATTTTGTACTGTGTCAAACTTTTGATTTGCTGATTGGTGCTTCTTCAATAGGTTGTCAATGACAATGATGTTCACAGCATTGTCATGTCATATCTCGCACATTGTTGCTTCACAGACACATTGGAATCATTTACTGCCTCCACTGGCATGAAGCAGACTGCTAATAATCTGGAGGATATAGAGAAGAGAAAAAGTAAGTGATAGTATTCTTCAGGCTCAGATTGCTTCTTGAAGCTTTTCTGTTCCTCATTCTTTTCATTGTACTAATGTCTATCTCATTAAACTTTCCTTAAGTGACAGTTTTTATCAGGTTCTAATTGCTTCTTGATGCTTCTTGTTGCTCATTTTTTTTCACTGTGTTACAATCTGGCATTAACACTCCTTAAGCCCCCTTTTTTGGTAATGGTTTGCTTCTAAGCTTTAAGAATAGTTTTCCATGACAAGTATACCCCCTTTTTGCCCCTAACGAGTACTTTTATTTGAGAAATAGCTTGTTTCATTTTCACATCATGCTATTTCTCTGGGGTTTTCCTGCACAGATATCTTGCATCCCTACTGTCTACTGTGATCATATGTCAAAAGCCTACTATAAGCTTGACGATTGGCTGTGTAACAGGATGACTGAATGTGTTTAAAAGGAGATAAGATAGACCCTGAATAACATGGAAGGAAGTTATTTCAAAGACCTACAATCTCTAAAGTCCATTTGACTTGGCATAGAGAAAAATGTAAGAAGGTTTGGTCATTGTTGGTACACGTATATTAAGTCTAGTATGTACCAAGAATGTTTTCACAATGGTTGAAGAATGATCAATGATGTGTCAATGTTAGGTAAGCATGCAATTAAAAGGCTATTTATTCTTAGAGAATCTCTAGTTTGTCTTAAGTGGCAAATTGTTGAGTGTTTGAATGAAACGAGCCTTAATGGAGCAAAATGAATATATAGAAGTTAGATAACCAACCCAATTAGCTTGTGATTGGAACGTAGTGTTGTTCTATTCACCTCCGATGCATAGGAATGGTAGATGGTTTTACCTACTAAAGAAGGAATAAATTTGGAAATGTTACCATGAGACTATTTTGTCTCTTGTTTCTCCTTTCCTCTCTATTATTTACATACGGTATGCTGTTGTTTTCTCCTTTCCTCTTTGTTATTTAGTTTATTTACTCCACAGTGAGTGTTGACATGATGTAAGATGCACTTGTCTGGATTCTGGTGTTCCACTTATTAGATTTAGTCTTTTAGAATTGTTTGATTGGTGGTCCTAACTACAAAATTGTCTCCAGGGATTTATCATTTGGCATTAGAGGGGAGTGTTTTGAAGGCCATTGAACTTACAGAGGAGTTCGCTCCTGACTTATTAGAGAAAGATAAGGATCTGCATTTTGATCTGTTGAGCCTTCATTTTGTTGGACTTGTCTGCTCAAGAAAATGGTGAGCATAGTAGTCCATTGGCTTATTTGTCAGAGACGACCTTACATTATCTGACTATTTCTATCTTTCTGTGGCAGCACAGAAGCTCTGGAATTTGCGCAGGCGAAGTTGGCTCCTTTTGGGAAGGTGCAGAAATATGTTGAAAAGCTTGAGGTACATTTCTTCCCTAGTGGATCTTTAGATATTCTCTGACAAATCCCTCGTACTTGTCTAAAAATTGGAACTTTGTGGCAGGACTTCATGGCTTTATTAGCTTATAACGAGCCAGAAAAGTCACCCATGTTTCATCTATTAAGCTTGGAGTACAGACAACAAGTTGCTGATAGTTTGAATAGAGCAATACTTGGTGTGTTTTTACGGGCATTTCTGATGTCGTTGTTTCTGATGACTTTAGTTTCTCCCTCTCACTCATTTTTTATGGCATGTTTCTGGCAGCAAATTCAAACCTCCCCAGTTATTCTGTGGTTGAAAGGTTGATGCAGCAGACGACTGTAGTAAGGCAATGCTTAAGTCAAGAATCCAGTAAGGTTTGATCTTAGAACTTTTTACAGTGAATTGTTGCTTTAGCATTCTGTGGACAGGGAACATAAGAGGTGAAAAAAGTATTAAACGAGAAACTCTTGAGATAGGAACCAATCCTAGGAGCGACATAAGTTTGCATATCTATTAGCAACCCCTACCTTAGACATTCATGCAAGCATTGGCACAGCTAGAATTCTGGCAAGGGGATTCAATAACATACAAGAATGCCTTACAAGGGAATTTGAAGCTGTGACCTAAATTATCTTTTTGACCACATTTATGACTACAGTAGAAGCTGCTCTTCCATTACGGAGATTACAATTTTTATATGTGTGAAAAGAAGTTTGTTTTTATCCTATTTGCGTAGTATAAAGGGTCCAACCGCTTCCCTATAGTGAGCTCCCCCCATGCATGCAAGGTTTTGCCAACCTGCTGTTGGATCCAGACCACTTGATAGTTCAAGATTCTTGATGTCCGGATTGTGCTGCTATACTAACCTTCTTTTTTAATAATGGAGAAATCCCTGAGGGCCAGCACAGTTAAAAACTCGTGGATAATGGGCCTGCTCCACTACCCTTCAACTAACTTCTAATGATTTTCATGTTGCAGGAAGGATACCCACCATTTTCTTTGAAAGACTTTTTGAAGAGCTAGGAACACGTTTAGGAACACGTTTCCAGCACTCGGAGTAGCAATTCTGCACCTTGAAGTCGTTTGGCAGCTAGATCTGCATTGCCTACTTTCCGAAAGCAAAAAAATGGCATGGCTGATCATGGATTCTACAACGTTTTTAAGACCTCACGAATCAGCCTTTAGGGTAACTGTGAGAGTATCAACTTTTTACTGAAAACAGCAATACCACTTATGGCGCCATTTGTTCATACTTATAAAATGTCATAAATGAATGTGTTAGCCAAATGCTCTGTTCAAATGAAAATTCTCAACTCTTAAGCGTTCCATATGTCTCAGTTCGTTTTTATTCAAAGGGGAGGAAAAAGTGAGGTTTCACGAGAGATGATTTTCGATAAACCCTTGACTCGAGAATAATTCTCAATTTCATTGATATAAAATATAAGTACTCCCATGAGTGACTACATAATACGCAATTGCATAATTTTCTTTTATAAATATGTGTAGTTTCAGAAAGTAAATGTATAAGAAAGTTAATTTGACTAATTTTTAAAATTAGATTAAATTAAATCAATTTGATATTATAAAATAAAAATTTAGGTATTCAAAAATTATAAGAAATATATTATTGATGACAATTTTTTTAATATCAACGTGATAAAAAAAATACATCTTATAATGACAGTTAAAGTTTACAAAGAAAAAAAAGACGAAAAAGAAAAGAATTCCGATTCGTAATATAAAATATGAAAAACTAAACATACGTGAAAGTTAATATTGATTTTAAATCAAAAGTTCTAAATTAGAAAAATCCTCTTCTTCTATCCTCAATTCTGGCGCCCAACACATTATACTACTACAATGGCGTCTATTGTCTCTCACTGGTCTTCTTCTTCTTCTTCGTTTCTCAGCCATAATTTTACTAATGAATCCTCTCTTTCCTTCTCTGCTACCTTATCCTTTTCTCGGCTACAATTCCCAAATAGGTACCACTTTCTCCTTAATCTCGTAATTTCAGAAATTAATTATGGTTTTGTCAACATATAGTTATGTCAGGTAGATGTATTCATTGAGCTTGTACGAACTTTGGTTTAGTTTTTTGCTTAAGAAGTGCAATTGATTTTCAATTTTGTACCATTGTTAAAAACAACTTCTACTAATATTGGGCAGCTAAAATGTCTATATGTATCTGAGATAGATGTTGTGAATTTGAAATGATGCTTATAAAAAAGATTGCAATTTGCACAGTGTTTTCTTTCTCTTTCTTTTGGGATAGTTAGCAATTTATACTTCAATTGTGTTGACATATAAGTGTTCCTTTGTCCCAATTTAGGTGTCTTAGTTTGACCAGGCGCAATGTTTAAAGAATAAAAGAAGTTTTTAACATTTTGTGATCTTAAATTTTGAATTTTGTAATATGGAAAATTTTCTAAACATAGAAAGTAGAAAGACTGTTTCGATAGAACCTTCGCTCAAGTGAAACATATCAAAACAAGTGTAGAAAGTACAAAATTACAGAAGTCTTGGTAGAAATAAAGGGGAAGGGAACAATAATAACAACAAATAAACCAGTAACCAAATCAAAGGAAACAACATACAACAACAAATGAAAAAGACCATAACAATAACAAGCACAAAGAACAACACAAAAATACAAGAAAATCTAAGTTGCTCGGACTCTCCAAAGATCCTTCAAAAATATACTATTTTGGAGGATCCGACATGCACCCATCAACATTTTTGAAGAGTCTGAGCAACATAAAATAAAACAAGGCTAAAGAAACAACAAATAGAAATAGGAATCTAAGAGTATGAAAATACAAGATTGTTATCCGAGCTTGAGGTTGTTATTAGTGCTTGTCGGCCCTAACAATTGGTATTAGAGCTTGAGGTTGTTGTTAGTGCTAGTTGGTCCTAACAAGTGGTGTTAGAGCAAAGATAAAAATAGGTGTTCATCCTGGCGGGTTCAGTTCTAGCTTGAGGTAGTTGTTAGTGCTTGTGTGAACCTTTTTTTTTTGAGTGAATTAGTGAGGTTATTTCTCTCGATATTGTGTACTCTTTTTTATAAAGTGGATTGTTCATCTCCTCTTGTGGATATAGGTCGATTGACAAAATCATGTTAAATTATTGTGTCTCTTTTGGTATATTTCTTATTTGTCTTCTTACTCATGGTCTTTCGAGGTTTGTTTTGCTAGCTTCCACATAATACCTAATTATTTCGATCCTAACAATTGGTATCAGAGCTTGAGGTTGTTGTTAGTGCTATTCGGGTCCTAACAAAGACTAATATTTATCATTTCATGGGTTTCATTCTTGTTGCTATAATATATATGTTGGTCTTTCCTATGCAGTGCTTCTCAAAAAAGAAATAGTAATGAAAATTATAGAGGCTATACTATAAAGTGTGCGCTTGCAAAAACTAAAATGCCCCCTTCGCCCGCTTCTGATGCACACATAAGAGAACCCCACAAATATTTTGATGAGGTGGTTATCACAGTTCGTGCTGGGGATGGAGGGCATGGTGCCATTCTTAGTATGCCCAACCATAAAACTCCATCCAAGTCACAAGGAAAATTTGACAGAGATAAGACAAAGAAGAAAGCCTCTTATAAAAGGGACTTTGACGGTTCAGTAATACTTCCAATGGGGGGACATGGCGGCGATGTTGTCATTTATGCAGATGAGAGCAAAGATTCACTGTTGGAGTTTCACAACAAGAGCAAGCACAAGGCGAAGCGTGGGGGAAATGTTGATTCCATGGGTGTGTTAACATCTCATTTGCAAAATGGACTTGCTGCACCAACATTGCGAATTCCCGTTCCATTAGGTTTGTTCTCCCTTTGGCTCTCTATTGTAATAGCTCTAGCATGCACGAAAACTCCAATGACAATTTAGACTTATTGATGCTTACTCTGAGATTGTTACATTCTTTTATGTTCTTGTTTCTATAATGTATACTTGGAATCTTCTGTTTTCTCTAATAGAGACATATTTGAAGCTGTTTATGAATGATGGTTTTTGTATTTTGAAAGGTATAAATCGTTGTGTGACACCTGCACTTTTCATCTCATGCTTTTCCATATTTTCCAGGTACTGTTGTCAAACTTAAAAAAGGGAAGTTTTTGGCAGATCTTGCTAATCCAGGTGATGAAGTTCTTGTTGCAAGGGGAGGACAAGGAGGGGTGAGAAATCTTTGGGTCTCATATATAACTACAATCCATGGCGTTTTGTGCTTCTATCTAATTTTGTAGTCAGTATCTTACTTCTACACCGTCTCCTACCAAATATAAGAAAAAGAAAAGAGTAAATTATTTGCTTTTTTTGGATATGTTCTTTGGTGTTTGAAGTAATTCTTTGTGAGTAATAGATACTGTATCACTTATTTGGAACTGCTTGCCTGGTCTTTAATTCTGTGCTACATGTGTGGCAGGTTAGTTTGTTGGATGTTCCAGAGTACAAAAGGAAAAAAGTGATGACTTTAACAACAAATATAATGAGAGATGACACTGATAAGGTTTGTATATGCCTAATCTTTTAGAGATCTTTTTTTATATAATCCATTTGTCGTGTCTGCTACCATGCCAATAAACCTTATGATGATAAGGAGCTTAGAAAAAAATAATTTATGCACTTAGCTGAATCTAATGTCAGCTCTGCTGGCAAAAGGTCTCTTTCCAAGTGATTGTATCTTGATGAGCTAACATGCTAATCTGACTTATGTGAACAGCAAAATATGTGCTGGAACCTACAAATGTTTGGATAATGTAATCAGACTTACTCAAGTCCTATGGATATTTTGAATACACTGTACCTTTGTTAAGTATGAAAGCATGTTCTCGGTTGACTGGTATTGATTTGTTTCACTTTCTCACAGGTTTTATCTTTTGGACAGTCTGGAGAGGAAGTTAGCCTGCAGTTGATACTGAGAGTTGTTGCTGATGTGGGTCTTATTGTGAGTATCTTTTTTAGACAAACTTCTTCTGATTTGTAGATATGTGTTTATTCATATTCTGATATTCATCATTCACTTGACATATACTATATATGCCGGTATAACTGATGCATATATCAATTGATATTTCATTTCATCTACTCGCACATTTAGCTAGGTCTTTTACTCAATTAGTCTTCAAAATCTCTTATTACTTGGTCCTCATATTGTTGAATGAAATTCTGTACCTTCTGAATGTTGTATGACAAAATTTTGAACTGCTGTTAGTCAAATTGGAGGCTTCTTTGTTGTAACGAAGGAATTTATCAATGTTTGTGGCATATCTTTTAGAAAATTTTAAATTTAACCCTTGAGAGTACCCTATGGTAACTAGCTGTTCATGAAGTGAGATGACAACCATGAAAGGCCATTTGTTCAAATCCTAACAAAGGTAGAAAATGTCTGATGATTTCTTCCTTCTTTTTAACCCTTGGCTGTGGGTAGAGACATCTGACACCTATTCTGGTGAGAGGTAGCAGGAGCTTGCAAGTTGGCCTGACCCCTTAAAAAGGGCAGTCCAGTGCACCAAGTCTGGGTAAGGGCAGGATGCACCCCGAGGGGTGTAACGTAAACAACCTAATCTCCATCACTATATAAAGAAATTGTTGAGACAAAGAAAAGATTAGCACCCAAGGGTGTGGCATAGTGGTCAACAAAGTGGGTTGAGAACCTTGAAGTCTCTGGTTTAAATCCCAAGAGAGACGAAAGCACTAGGTGATATCTTCCCATCTGTCCTAGCCTAGGTGGACAGAGCTTGTTAGCGATTGCTGGTGCCTGGTGGGAGGTGGCAGCTACCCCATAAAATTAGTCGAGGTGTGCACAAGTTGGCTTGGACACCAAGGTTTTTTTTTTTTTAAAAAAAAAAGGATTAATTCTAGAACCTTTATCCCCTTAATTAATTTAAGTATTAAGTATTCATAATTACTAACTTTGTGAACCTATATTGTTGCATGCTATGTTTCCTTAGATATTTATGCATCTTTGCTACTTTTAGAATTGAAATGATCTCTCTACCTGAGGCTACAGAAAGATACTTTGCTTTTCATCTCTTGCCTATTTGACCTTCCTTTTTTTTTTAAAAAAAAAAAAATTCCAATTATGCATGTTTATTTTGCTCAAGTGAAAGGACGAAAAAAAATTTGGGGACTTTTTCGCTTTTAGATCCCCGAGGACATGGTGTATCATAGGGACGAGTACAATACTGTTGAAATTTGCTTTTAGTTATTGCACTAGTTTTTAGTAAAATAAATTATTTAGTTTAAGATAAATTTGAATTTTGAATATTAGTTAATTTGTTGAGATATTTTAGGTTATTTTAAATTTTAAATTATGCAGATTTTTGTTTTATGTTGGCTATTTAAAGCCCTTCAATGTCTAATAAAATTATTGAAAGCTATTGAAAGCATTTCAATCTATTGAGAGACTCTTTCAATCTTTTTGCTGCCCCATTCTTCCTTTTAAAAAAACCAACAAATACGTTATAACATATAACATGTGGATTATAATGGCCGATGATGGATTTTTTTGTAGTAATGCATCTAGATGCTATAACCTGATTGGTTCATCACACTAAGTGATCATATACAGATGCAAATCTATCTACTATTCTTCAGTTATCTTCAACTCTTTGACTTTTCTTTTCCAATTTTCCTAAGGGACTTCCAAATGCTGGAAAATCAACCCTATTGGCTGCTATTACACATGCAAAGCCCGATATTGCTGATTATCCGTTCACAACACTGATGCCAAACCTTGGACGTCTTGATGGCGATCCAAGTTTAGGGGCAGACAAATATTCATCTGAAGCAACTTTAGCGGATCTGCCTGGTCTAATAGAAGGTGCACATTTGGGAAAGGTATTTGTATACATTCAGCAATCACTTCACTAATTTGACACCTCAAACATTGTGATTTTCTGTTTTACTCATTTTGCTCACAAAAATGAACTTAGTGATGCATGCATGTGGTCCTACTTATCGAATCAGGGT
>JBCEWC010003099.1:0-31550 GCA_038996855.1 Solanum aculeatissimum | reverse complement strand
TGTAAAGGGAGAGTCTCCCTTGTTTATAGCTTTCCTAGTTAGATTGCATGGAGAGGATTCCTCTCTTAGGCATATAGCTTATAGGATTGTATCTTGTATCTAATGGGGATAAGTTGGACAGCTTTTGGTAACTGGACGGCTTATGTACCACCTTAGGTGGAGGTCAGGTTTCGCCCTCCTCCTTTCGTATATTTTTTAAGTTTATTTATAATAAAGCTTGGGGGTGCTGCTCAACCCCTGTCCGTCCAAGAGGTGGGGCCCTCTTGGCGTAGGCTCGATTCCCTTAAAAAAAATACTCTCCATTACACTTTGAAATTTTCTAAATTCTCTTGACCTCCATTGTTAAAACCTTGAATAAATTTGGGCAAGATCATCCTTGTTGTCATATTCTTCAATTCCCTTGGTCAATTGAAAGATATGTGGGATTGATTCATGGATTCCCTTTTATCCATGAAGACCCAAGAACCCTTCTCTTTAAATTTTGATTTCAAGTTTTATTTAAGGTTGGGTTCTTCAAATTTTGAAGTATTTAATTGATTGGGATTATGTGTTATAGAAATTAGGTGATTTAAAGTTGGTTTGAGTTTGAATTTTATGAAGGTTTAATGGTTTTGATGATGATCAAGTTATGCATGTCCCTTGTACTCTTGATTTATGCATGGGTAGTACCTAAATGATGTTTTGAAGGTGGATTTGACTTGAATTTCTCATGAACTACTCTTGATTTGAATTTTTAAGTATGAATTCCATTACCCATGCTATTCACATTGTTCCTATTGGCATTACATGCATGAATCATGGATTTATGATGAAAGTTTTGATGTAGGCTAAGTCCCAAACATGTTATGACTATGATTTTGACCAAGTATGGGTTTGACTAAGTTGTGATCATATTAAGTCTATGATATGGATCTTTGAGCAACATGGGTGCTTACACTAATATGATATGATATGATATGACAAGTATGATACAAAAAGAGCCACTCTTATGCATAAAGTTTGACATGAAAGTTTGTTTGGCTTTTTAGCCCATGATGCATGACTATGAAATATGTTTGACTCTTGTTAAGTATGCATAAGAGTATTGAAAGTATGTTTGGCTCCTAAGCCCAAGTATGCATGATTTGAAGTTCAAGTGTCAAGTTTCATTTTAAAAGCATGTATATGTATACATATTCTTGTGAGATGATGACTTAGTACCAAGATGGATTGGAGTAGTAAGTGGGCTATCCCCAAGGGTCCCACTCCTTTCTCGAAACTACGTGCCTCCATAGGTTGCTACCGAAATGGGAGACCCGTAAGGTATGCTTTTATTTGATATGATATGCTATATTATGTAAATCCTTTCGAAATGGAAGACCCATAAGGAAGGTGTCCATTACACCGAAATGGGAGGCTCGTAAGGTGTGGTGTAGATTACCCTTGGTAAGTAATCACCTCCGATCCAATGGGAGGGCTTTTATTGGGAAAGTTCATGTTGTAGATCACATGGATTTGGATATCGGTTATGGTTCCATCCCCTCTATATTATGAGCATCATGGTATTTCATGCATCATGAGTTTCATGGCATATCGTTATATTTTTCTTTCTTATATTCACTTCTATATATGTGCCCTTGCCATGTAGGTTGTTATAGGTTCATGTGCATATGCATTGCATGCCCACATACTTAGTACTTTATTATGCCAACCCATACTCTTGTCTACATGTTCTAACCATGTAGGGACCGAAGACAACTTCTATATTCCACCGGATGATGTGTGATAATCTTGAATCCTATTGCTTGTGGTGAGCCCTTTTGTTCAAGGGAAATAGCCACTTTCTATCTAGATAATATTGCTTTTACTTTTCTTACTTATGTATTGAGGGTGATCCTCAAACTATGTCGAGGCCCCACTTATCTTATGTAGAGGCTTGTTGGACAAACTAAACTCTTGTACGTTGCATTATAATTGTTGAATATTATGATTATGGAAATGTTATGCTCATGAGTCTTTATTATGGAAATGGTAAGTATTATGCTTATGACTTGATGTTGGGATTTTGTGTTGATTATGTGATTATGTGGAAAGTTCCATCACCCCGGTGTGCCCCCATAGCTTGAGTCCTACTTATCCTCCCCTCAGAGATAATTACTATGTGCTATGTGAATCCATATTTATCCCATTCCCAGAAACATCCCCATAGGTTGAGTCCAAAGCCCCGTTTCCCTTAGAGCTTATGTGTTATGTGTTTAATTCCGTACTTCCGAACCGATGATGTGTGTGATGATGCTATGATGGCTTGATCAAGGACTTTCGAATTCTCTTTCTCCATGTCATATCTAGGCCCCTTTTCGGGTCATGACAAAATTGAGGGTCATTACATATGCATTAGTAATTTGGAATGTACTAAGTATGTGGGATGCAATGCAATATAAGAAATTATAATGTCAACATTCATGAAATTGTAATACCATCATACGTGGAATTATAATGTCATTATGCATGAAATTGTAATGATATCACTCAAAACATGCATAGTCATATTCAAGGAGTATAGCTCAATATGAGATAAATTATCAATGCGTGATGTGACAACATGCTTTGAAGTAACATAAACATCATATATATAAATTTATGAGAGTAGACCATAACTGACATCTAAGATCATGTGAGCTACTAGATGTAATCTAACATAACCCCCTACATAGGCACGAAGAGTTCACTTGGTGGGTGGAACTCCGTCAACTTATGCATGCACATCTTAACTTTAACTTTGCTATTGTTGATCCACTAGCCGTAAAAGGGCTACTATGGTGGCATATAGTTAATGAGATAAGAGGTTGTTACTAAGGTTCCCTTATCGAACCTCACCTCAATGCCCCATTCAATGCTAAGTCAAGTCCCACGTAATACTTATAACATAATTACATACATAGGCATATATAATTTTTGAAACATGCTTTAACATCATATGAATAGCTCATTAACTTAAGATCCACTCAAGTGAAAATTAGTCTTTCACGTTAAGGGTCCATCTTAAACATCATTAAAGGGCTTCATAAAATTCTTATAGCTTTCATGACATTCATAAACTTTCCTACCATACTTGAAGGCCCTTATCATTAACATCATGTAGGAACTTAGAACCTAGTGAGCTTAAGCAATAAACTTTAAAACATATTCTTTAAGAGTATTATGAAATATCATGATAAAATTCACCAATTTAAAACCATCCCTAAGTATCCCACTTCATCATTCAAAGCCCTAGACAAGGAAATCATGAAATTCAACATGAAAACTATAGAAATTCATAGCGCATTATTACATTCATAACTAAAAATACATCATTACAACATCATTTAAAACATGCTCATGGAACTCATAAAATCTCATAACTTAAAGAAAATGTAAAAGGAGTCATTGTTGGACTTTTTAGATAAAAGGAACCCATAAATAAAACCTACATACCTATTACAAAGCCTAAAGAAAGTTGAGGTTTGAATAGGGACTTGAAGAAACCCTAGCTTCCTTCTTTTTCCTTAGAAGGAACTTTTTCCTTAGAGAAATATAACAAATTTGGAGTCAGAGAGAACGAGGATGTTTAGGGTAAATTAGGGCTTTTATGGGAGGGAAAGAGTCTAAAATGACATAGTTTTAGGCTTAAGGTATGAGAAAAGGTCAAAAACACCCTTCATTAAAAATTATCAAACCCAAACCACGACCCTCGTTTATGGGTTGTAGATGGAACCATGAGTCATAATCCATAGATTTTATCCAGGTTACATTTTTAAAACTTTTGAAACTATCTCTGAAACCCAAACTATAAGTCCCTTTTATAACTCGTACAATGGTTTACAATTCGTAGACCCCTTTTGTGGCTCCTGTTTACACTTAAAAAAATTCCCAAACTAAATACCCCAATGTACAAGTCCATTTATAACTCATAAATAGGACTACAACTCATCCTATTTGTTCGTAGTTTAAGTTTCAAAAACTCAATCTTTCATCAACGAAGACCTCACACTACGAACCCCTTTTTATGGTTCTCAGTTCCATTTATGGATCGTAAACACTCCTTGTAGTTGGCCCTCATACTTGATGAATTTTCCACCTTGATTGATCTCTTCCATGATCCTTGTCTATGACCCATAGTACTAACCATGAGCCATAAATAAGGTTTGTACTTTATTCTATACATTTTTAGTTTCTCTTCTTCAGACCTTTTCGACTTCCTAACTTATGAGGCCTCACAATATCTCCCCCTTGGAAACATTGGTCCTCGAATATGCTAAACATAAGCTATGAGGAATTAAGGAAGCAACTAACAACCCAACATGAATGGAAAAATACAATTTAAACTTTTTTTCATAAAATTTTCAAATTCATGCTTCAAAAATCATTTAAATCAGTCCTTTAAACATGTAAATATGTATAAAAATATGAAATATGAAATGCAAGAAACTTTGAGGTCTTTAAGGTCAAGAAGAACTTAATACCAATTAGAGTGCAAGATATAAGGGTCTCCTTCATCATGTCCGCTTCCGCTTCTCACGTTGCACTTTTAACTTGTTGGTTCCTCCAAAGAACTTTGACAGATGCAACTTCTTTGTTTCTCAACTTCTTCACTTGTTGGCCTAGAATCTCAATTGGTACTTATTCATAAGTCAAATTCTCTTCAATGCTCACATCCCCCAATAAAACAATATAGTTTGGATCATCCATGAATTTCCTCAGCATTAACACATGAAACACTAGACGAATCATATTTAACTTCAATGGCAACTCTAATTCATAAGTCACCTTGCCAACCTCCTAACAATTTTATAAGGCTCCATATACCTAGGGCTCAATTTTCATTTCTTGCAAAACTGTACCACACCCTTCATGGGTGACGCCTTCAAAAACACCCATTCATTGACATTGAACTCAAAGTACCTTCTCTTAATATTGGAGTATGACTTTTGTTGACTTTGAGCCATTTTTAACTTCTCCCTTATGAGTCTCACTTTCTCCATAGCATCCATAACTAAGTCGGGTTCTATCAAGTCCATTTCACAAACTTTAAACTAGCTCACCAGAGATCTATATCGCCTCACATTCAAGGCCTCAAATAGTGCCATCTCTATGCTAGACTGAAACTATTATTGTAGGCAAATTCTATAAGTGGTAAGTAGTCATCCCAATTCCCTTTGAACTCTAACACATAATCCCTCAATATATCTTCAAGTGTTTGAATCATTCTCTCGACTTTCCCATCGACTTGAAGATGGAAAACGATACTCAACTTTACCTTAATACCAAGACCCTTTTGAAAAGACCTCCAAAATGAGATGTAAATTGAGCACCACAATATGATATAATGGACAATGGAATCTCATGCAATCTCACTAACTCCCAAATATATAACATAGCATAATCGTTGACACTGTAGATTATCTTGATCAATAAGAAGTCAGTCAACTTTGTCATTTTATCAACTATCACCCAAATGGAGTCAAAATATTTCTTAGTCTTAGGCAAACCAACTACAAAATCCATGTTGATCTCTTCTCACTTCCAAGTGGGGATTTCAATGCCTTGGGCTTGGCCATCGACCTTTGATGTTTAATCTTAACTTATTAACAATTGGGATATTCAACCACCACTTTGTTGTGTTCTTCTTCATTCCATTCCACCAATACACCTCTCTTAGATCTCCATACATCTTAGTGTAACCGAAATGCGCCTTTTTCAAAATCAAGTTTCTCAACCCATCCATATTTGGTACACACAACGTACCTTGATATCTAAGCATGCATCTCCCTTTGAGAGTGAACCTATATCTTTCCTCCTTTCACCAATATTTTCAATTCAACCAAAGTGGGATCAAGGTCTTACTTATATTTGATATCCACAATTAATTAAGACTCGGAACCATTCAATACCATCATACCACCATTTTCGGCATCACTTAATCTCACCCCGAATCTATCCATCCTATGAACTTTCTTTGCCAACTCCCTTTTTCCATCATCAAGGTGAGGCATACTACTCATAGACATCCTACTAAATGCATCACCTACCATATTAGCCTTACTCGGGGTAATATTTCATACTCATCTCATAGTCTTTGAGAAGTTCTAACCACCTTTATTGCCTTAGGTTGAGGACCCTTTGAGTGAACACATGTTTAAGACTTTTATGATCCGTAAAGACATCAACATGACCTCTATACAAGTAATGATGCCAAATCTTCAATGCAAATATAACAGTCATCAACTCAAGATCATGTATTGGGTAGTTCCTTTCATGTACTTTCAATTGCCTTGAAGCATAGGCAATCTCTTTCCCATGTTGCATTAACACACAACCCAAACAAACCCATAAGGTATCAAAATACACCACAAACCCATCAATACCCTCCAACAAGGTCAAGATTGGAGTCGAAGTTTATCGATTCTTCAAGATTTGGAAGCTTTTCTCACACTCATTTGTCCACACAAACTTTACTTTTTTTTAGTAAACCTTGTCAATGGTGATAAAATGGAGGAGAACCCTTCAAAAATCCTCATATAATACCTATCTGGCCCAAAAAAGCTCCTAATGTTTGAAGGAGTCAATAGTTTATTTCAATTCTTCACCGCCTTTGTCTTCTTAAGATCAACTTTAATTCCTTCACTAGATACCACATGCCCAAGAAACATCACCTCTTTCAACAAAAACTCACACTTGTTATTTGTCATACAATTGCCTCTCCCTAAAAGTTTATAGCACAATTCTCAAATAATTTAAGTTCTCTTTCCTATAAACCAAAATGTTATCTATGAAGACAACTACAAAAGCATCAAGGTAGAGCTTGACCACCCTATTCATTAGGTCCATAAATATTCCCGTCGCATTAGTCAAACCAAAAGATATCACCCCAAAATTCAAAATGGTCATATCTTGTCCGAAAAGTCATTTTGGGAATGTTACACTTCCTTACCCTTAGTTGATTATAATTGAATCAAAGATCAATCGTAGAGACGTGTCTAGTGATCTAGGTGTATTTATATGCCTAATAGCCAAATTTAGCCATATTTATAGCTTAGTTTGAGGATAAATTCATAGAGTATAGGTGGTTTTCATTGTGATTTTATTATTTCTAACAAACCTTGGTTGAGAATCACTTTTGGTTGTATTTTGCATGACTTAAAGCAAAAATGGAGGTCTAAATCCATAACCATGAAACAAGAGGGAACACAACCGAAGAGATAGAGCAAAGAAAGGCCAAAATAATCTATGATGGAACACCTCCACATCGTGAAGGTTCTTGATGATAGTTCAAAGTGATTCACATAGAAAAAGGGCAAAATACACAGTGATGAACCGGACTGGGTTGATGACAAGACAAAATTTACCAAAAAGCTAAAATTATAAAATAAACATGGAACAAGCCATTTCGCGTCGTGGACCTTGAGTTTAATTTGGAAAAAAGTTAGAAAATAAGATTTTTATCTTTTATATGTTATTTTAGAATAGTTACTATTATTATTCTTTAGTTAGGACAGAGGACAAGGTCAAAGAACACTATTCTATGGTTAATCTTTCTACTTTTCTTCCCTTAATTTCATTCACCGGATGTTTCTTGAATTATTTGGATTTGTGATTCAAACAATGAGTGGCTAATTTTTCTAATTCTGGGATTGTAGCCACAGACTATGTTATATATGATTTCTCTTTGGTTTATTGATGGGTTTTCACATTAATTACTCCTATATTTTTTAATCATTATTTCATTGTCTAGCCAACCTTGAAATACACTTATTGTCTATCATGAATTCAGAAGATGAATAGGGGATACAATACAATGCATAGGGAGTTTGTTTGTTCTAGGGTTCTAGAATGATTTGTATATGGAAAACTTGTAACACCTACCTATATACCTCTTGGTTAATAAAATAGGAAGATAGGTTTAATGCATTTTCATTGGTTCATTCCTATCCCCGCTAAATGATTTAGTTAGGCTATCAATGAGAATAGGCAATTAGAGGTCAAAAAACCATAATTGTAAATTTAATGTTGTGAATCAGTAATTAGAAGACCCATTGAAAATCAAAGTGATATAGAATAGAACATATGTCTCAAGAGGTTGCAGTCCTAGAAGTTCGTTTTTATTGGTAAAGTCTTTGTTAAATAATTAAATAATTGCTAGATTAATTTTGTTTTAGTTAATAATAGAAAGTAGTAAGAAACTTCATCTTTTGCATAGCACACAAAATTCATTTTGTATTTTGAGAATAACTAACGCCTGATTAAAATCCTTTAGTTAGATATCTCGGCTCTCAAAGATCCATTATATTACTTGAGTTGATTGTGCATACTTGCATCTACTAAGGAAGCAACAAGTTTTTGGCGCTGTTGTCGAGGACTTTAAGTTTTGCAATTGGTTATTTTTTTCAAAGTTCTTTATGAATTGTGCTAATGTTAACAACTTATGGGCAGGATTATTGTACTGAATACTCAACAAGACGAACGAGATGAGGTGGTTGAATAAGCTCCTACTCCAATGGCGGCTAGATCATTAGAGATGTGGCAATCCCACAAGCTACAAATGTCACCAACATCATCTAGAGATCGTCTGCTGGTAGGAGGTTGGAGTTGAAATTGAATATGGTGCAACTCTTGCACACTAATGGTCAATTCACTGTGTTGCCACATGAGGATCCCAAAGTGCACCTACAGAATTTCTTGGAGATCAATGACACTTACATACCATTGGGAGTGTCATCGGATGATGTGTGGTTAACTTTGTTTCCCTTCTTCCTACTTGGGGAAGCAAAGAGGTGGTTCAAATCTGAGCCACCTAATTCTATCACTTCTTGGGATAACCTGGCGAGAAAGTTCTTGATAACATGTTTGCCATCTAGGAAGACAACAAAACTTAGGAGTGAAATCCTAAGTTTCAGGCAAAATCCAGGAGAGAACTTGTACCAAGCTTGGGACATATTCAAGTCATTATTGATTAATTTCCCCCACCACCATCAAGATAATGAGGTTTCGGTACATACCTTCATTGAAGAGCTGGAACCCAACACCAAAATTTTACTTGACTTTATTGCAGGTGGCCAGGCTGTAGAAGACTTATGAGGAGCTTTATGCCTTGATTAACCAGATCTCATAGGGTAATCCTCAGTGGAATGGTGGGCAAAATAGACCCATGATTCAAAAACAAACAGGTATGTTAGATCTGCATGTCATGACAACATTATCAACTTAGGTGTCAGCAATGCAAAATATGCTGACCACCCACTTCAATAATCTGGCATTGGGACAATAGCAGGCTCTAGTAAATATGGTCCAACAATAGTAGCCTACATGGTGTGAGGTGTGTGGCAGTAGTAAGCATGTGTCTAATTATTGTGGTGCCAATTCGAAATTGGTAAAATTTATAGGGAATGCACCAAGAGGTGGTGGGCACCAAAGTTATGAAAATATATGCAACCCGAGTTAGAGAAACCACCCAAAATTCTCTTAGGGTAGAGATCAGAAGCATGAAGGGTCAGCTCAGTATAGACCTCAGGGAGGGGGCAACAGTTTAATCAACAAGGACAGGGTAATCAACAATATACCAAGCCAGTAGGGATGAGTGTTGAAGATATGTTAAAGCAGAGAATTGCAGACCAGGCCAAGCTGGCAGCAGATGTTCACCAGAACCAGTTTGCCACTCAAAATCTAGAAAAATAGCTTGGGCAACTGGCAAGTGTAAAGAATTCTTGCCAACAAGGAGGTTTGCCAAGTAACACAAACCCCAATCCCAAGTAGGTCAATGTAGTAAGCACCAGGAGTGGCAGACCAATGACTGAGTTGGTCCAAAAGAAGAAAAATGGGGGCAGCCCAAGTGCAACAAAAGAGGTAGAGGCTGGTGAACCCAACACTCAAAGTGTAGAGGCTGAACCAAGGGCAAAGCCTCTTCCTCCATTCCCTTAGAAATTCAAAAGGAGAAAAGAGGAGAAGTCTTTTAAGAAGTTCATCGAGCTGTTAAAATAGTTATACATTAACTTACCATTGATTGATGTTTTGAAGGGAATCTCAAAGTATGCAAAATATGTCGAGGACATAGTGGCCATCAAGAGCAGGTTGGCAAAATATGAGACAGTGGAATTCACTGAGGAGTGCAACTCAAGGATCCTCAATAAAGCAAAGCTACACACCAAATTGAAGGATCTTGAGAGCTTCACAGTCCAAGTCACTATTGGACAATGTCTGAATACATGAGGCATGTGTGATCTAGGTGCAATCATCAACTTGATACCCAAATCCATATTTAAGAAGTTAGGTCTTGGAGATCCAAAATCAACAACAATAATTCTTTAACTGGCAGATCGTTTGGTAGTGAGGCCAATGGAATAATTGAGGATGTATTAGTCCAAGTGGGGACACTCATATTCCAGTGGACTTTGTCATCCTAGATTTTGAGCCAGACCCAGAGGTACTATTCATATTAGTTATCCCTTCTTGGGAACAAAAGGGACATTGATTGATCTAGCAGCAAGGTCACTAGAGCTCATGATAAGGTAGAGGAATTTTGACATCTACCAAGCCTTGAAGTTGCCTGTAACATATGAGGAACTATTAGCGATTACAGTGATAGATGAACAAGTAGCAGTCCACCAAATAGAGGCCAAGGACCCTCTATTTAAAGTTTTGTATAATTAAGAGCTAGAGGGAGATATGAAGGACAAAAAGATAGTCAGTGTGTTGGACAACCCAAATGTTAGCATCTTGAAAACGTTAGTAGAGCCTCTGGTAGAGTGTAGGGTCCATCACCCAAACCTTTCATAGACTCCTAAGTTGGACCTTAAACCACTCCCATCTCACCTCAGGTGTCAACAACACTTTACTAGTAATCTTGTTTTCTTCTTTGTCTCCAGTGCAGGTTGAAGAAGTTGTAGAAGTACTAAAGAAGAAAAAAAGGGCCACGGGCTAGCAGATGACAGATCTTCATGGTATAAGCCCTGGCCTGTGTATGAACAAAATCTTTATGTAGGAATGACACACACTGGTAGACCAACCACAACATCAGTTGAATCTAGTAATGAAAGAGGTGGTTAAAAAGGAAATCATCAAGTGGCTAGACGCTGGGATCATCTACCCTATATTTGACAGCAAGTGGGTAAGCCCAGTTCAATGTGTCCCAAAAAAATATGGAATGATAGTCGTAACCAATGATAAGAATGAGTTTATCCCCACTAGGACAGTCACAAGGTGGCGAATCTACGTAGACTACTGTAGATTGAATGATGCCACGAGGAAAGATTACTACCTAGTGCTCTTTTATTGATCAGATGTTAGAAACATTGGAGAGATAGGAGTACTAATGCTTCTTGGATTGGTATGCAAGGTACAACTAGATCACTATTGCCCATAAGGACCAAGAAAAGACAACCTTCACCTATTGGGACTTATGTATTCAAGAGAATACCCTTTGGATTGTGCAATGTACCTGCCACTTTCCAAAGGTGAATGATATCTATATTTCATGATATGGTAGAGGACATTGTTGAGATATTTATGGATGAATTTTTGGTATTTAGGGAATTATTTAAGGCATGTTTACGAAATTTAGACAAGGTGTTGGCTCAATGCAAAGAGACAAATCTCATCCTTAATGAGGAAAATTGTCATTTCCTAGTAAAGAAAGGAATTGTGCTAGGACACAAGGTGTCTAAGCAAGGCTTGGAGATAGAAAGGGCAAAGATAGAAGTGATTGAGAAGTTGCCCCTACCCTTGTCAGACAAGGGAGTCCGAAGCTTTCTAGGTCATGTTGGGTTCTGGATGGAGGTTCATCAAGGATTTCTAAAAGATATTAAGGCCTATGTGTGCATTGTTAGAGAAGGAGGTATAATTTAACTTTGATGCTCAATGTAACAGGCTTTCGAGATATAGAAAAAGAAGTTGATAGAAGCACCAATCCTGATGGATCCTAACTAGAAGCTCCCATTTGAGTTGATGAGTGATGTCAGTGACACAATTGCGAGAGTAGTTCTAGGGCAGAAAAAGGAAAAAATCTTTTGCTCAATATACTATTCTAGCAAAACCTTAGATGTAACTCAGTTAAATTACATAGTTACAGAAAAGAAGATGTTAGCATTGGTGTATGCCTTTGACAAGTTTTGGTTATACCTGGAGGGTACTAAGGTAATTGTTTTCATTGATCATACATACCTTAGGTACCTTTTCAACAAGAAAGATGTTAAGCCCAAGCTAATCCAGTGTATCCAACTCTTTTAAGAATTCGACATAGAAATTTAGGATTACAAAGGGTGTGAGAATCAAAATACAGATCATTTGTCTAGATCAGAGAGTGACACTTATATTGCGGAGCAAGAGCGAATCAAAGGAGAATTTCCTGATGAAAAACTCCTAGTACTGGAGGTATCCGAGCTGCCTCGGTATGCAGATATGTTAAGTTTTTGGTGAGTAGGGTGTTCCTACCAAAGTCATCTACCTAGCAGAGGAAGAAGTTGGCACATAAGGTGAGATTTATTTTTTGGGATGAGCCCTATCTCTTCAAACTAGGGTCAGACAAGATGGTGTAGAGATGTGTGCGAGAAAATATGACTAGCCAAGTGTTGGAAAGGTGACATGCTTCCCCATATGGAGGGCATTACGGAGGCTCAGAAATGTCTCATAAGGTATTATAATCCAGTTTCTTTTGGCCTACTTTGTTTAAGGATACTACAAAATTTGTTAGGAACTTTGATGCCTGCTAGAGAACGGGAACCATCTCCAGAAGGCATGAGAATCCCCTTAATAATATCCTTGAAGTTGAGATCTTCGACGTCTAGGGGATGAATTTCATGGGACCATTGCAACTATCCTTTGGCAATCCGTATATTCTTATGGTTGTGGACTATGTGTCCAAATGGGTAGAGGCAATAACATTGCCTACCAATGACTCTAAGGTGATGAGAAAGTTCTTGAGAAATCACATCTTTACCAGATTTGGTACTTCGAGAGTGATAATTAGTGATGGAGGGGCATACTTCTTCAATCAGACAGTAAAGAATTTATTGGCAAAATATGGTGTAATAAACAAGGTGGACACAACTTACCATCTATAAAAAAGTGGATAGGTTAAAGTGTCCAATAGAGAAGTGAAATAGATCCTTCAAAAGACTATGAATGCTACAAGGAAGGATTGGGCACTCAACCTATATGAGGCTTTGTGAGCATACAGAAAAACATACAAGACTCTTATAAGCACCTCACCTTATCAGATGGTTTTTGGGAAGGCTTTCCACCTACCTATTGAGCTCGAGCATCAAGCATATTGGGTTATTAAAAAGATGAACCTAGACCCAGAGCTCGCAGGGAGCAAAGGCATGGAGCAAGTGCAAGAGTTGGATGAATTCAGGCTACAAGCATACTGGAATGCCAATCTATGCAAATAAAAGAATAAAATATGACATGATTGGCACATTATCAAATGCACATTCGAGCCTGGTTAAAAGGTACTTCTCTTTGACTCTCGTTTAAACTTTTTCCAAGTAAGTTGAGGTCCAAATAGAGTAGACCATTTGAAGTGGTGCACATGACACTGCACGATCTGGTAGAGTTGTGGAATGAGATCAAGATGTTCACATTGTTGGTAAATGGTCAAAGGATGAAGCAATATTACAGTGATGATGTGGAACCGAGGAGGAGACCATTGAGTTGGCTGGCGAATGATCACTGATGTTGCATCATGCTGCGAAGATAAATCAGGTGCTACACGAGAGACAACCCATGGTGAGGTATTATAAATTAGGTGTTGATAGTTTTAACTATTAATTCTTAATTTTACAAATTTTTAAAAGAAAAATTATTGTGTCGTGCATCAGAAACCAGGTCCACGACAGGCACACAGACCTGGTTCCTTCAGGTTCACTTTTTGTCAATTTTTATTTTTTTGTCATTTTATTGAGTATTTTGATATTTTACATGGCCAGATTAGCTTTTTTGGTATTTTAACACTTTCCAGGGATTCAGGAATTATTTCAAGGTCCGAGGTCGACAAAAATAATTTCAGACTTCCAAAATTTCTTAACCAAAAGAGTTCGCAAAAGGTCTGCATCATAGACTCGTTCCAACCAGGCACAATTCAAGAACGGAAAAACTATGAAGGGAAGTCAACGATCCGTCTGCGTCATGGACCTGCTTCACCTATGTGTAAATATTTGCAAATTTTAACCCAACTCCATTTACTTTTTCATCCTTTTTAAACCTCCCCCCCCCCCACATTTTTACACCTCATTTACGCGTCCCGAACCTTAAATTCCCCCATTTCTCTCCAACTCCTCTCAAAATACCTGATTTCATCTAACCCTAACCCCACGTTCCGCCAAAAATCCACGACGCCTCTTTGGTTCACTCAAGTTTTTGTGGATTTTCTCTTCCTCTATACTCTAAAAGGTATGTTTTTCTCTCTTTTTTAGCTTGGGAACCCGAGATGCATGTCATATTCTTAAAAGGCTATAGTTCTTGATTGTGACTTGCTGTTTTTGAGATTTTTGGCATGTGTACCTTATTATACTTATTTGAAGTAGATTATATTGATGATTTGTCTAGTTTTCCGTGTATGCTAAACCCTAGGAAACATTTTAGGGAAATTGTTCAAATTGGGTGTAATAAAATATTTATATGCTCATTCCCTTGAGGATCTACGTGGACTCATGCTTTTGTGGGGAATTATGGGCTATATTGGTTAATTTTTGAAGTATTTAGACGAAATTGAATGAAGTATGGTTCAATTGTGGAATGTTGGTTTGTTGGGTGTAAATTGGGTAAAATTGTGCAAATCTTAACTTCATGTTGGGTTGAATTGTGTCACATGTGTTTGAATTGACTTGCTAACTTTTGATAAATGATGAAATTCTTTGGTTTGGAATTGTGAATAGTGAGTGTGATGTGATTTTGGGATAATGTTTAATATGGGAGGGGGGGTATGTCATGTGTTGAAAATGTTGTTGGGGTATGTGAACTTGATTGTCATGATGGGATGATTAGTGTTGAAAGGAAAGTCTGAGCACCTTTGTTCATACCCTTAGTTTTGAATTAAGTGTGGGGTTGGAGAGACGATTATCCTATAGGTTTAGGGGTCGGGGTGTTCCCTAAGTACCCCCCGCACCTTTTGTCTCCCATGGTCAGCGTTGCTAGTTCAGCGTGAATGTATTTTTTAGTTTGCAAGGAAATGGTACCGACCACACATCGAGTCTAAATACTTATCGGATGTGACCATCGACCACAAGAGCTTAGAGAGGGATTTCCCTCGTATCATGGTACGTCTCCAGCAACTCCATATGGAGTTCATGTTCCAGGACCCTTTGGAGTGCAATCTCAACATGGTTAGGGAGTTCTATGTTAACTTATAACTCGATACCAAGACGTACTTCATCCAGGTGAAAGGTGTCGAGGTCAACCTAAACCTATTGGTCATTCATCAAATGCTTGGGACTCTCGAGTTACCTCCATCCCCCTTGACTATATTATAGATCTAGTCCCCATAATGGGATATGAGGAATATCTTAGTGGGGCCTCAGTCTACTGCCCATTAGACCAGACACAGATATTGAGAGTACCACATTTCCTTCCCTTTTGCTCATAAGAATAGGTAAGTGAGGGTGTGGTTGAAAATTTTCAAGCATAATTTGATTCCCAGCCTGCACTTCACGGAGGTAACCTAAGACAAGGCATGTCTGGTGTATGCATTGATCACAAGCATAGACATAAACATCAAAGCGGTCCTCAAATCCTCCATAAGGAAGGATCGAGTCCATCGGAGGCATAAATATAATTTTGGTAGGCTTATTACTATGTTATGCAAGCAGGAATCCTAAAGGAGAACTTGGATTACAAGTCTTACATCCCCACAATGCCTTTTAATGTCACCAACACCAAAGGGTCAGAGCAGATATTTTGCTGACACTAACTACACAAGAGAGGTCCATTGTGACGAGATGATCATAGGACACATGCATGGATTAGAGATGTGGCGTCAGACCACTGGTGGTCTTTCTTCTACAGCTGATAAGCTCTATCAAGTAGATCTTAGGTACCTTCTCAATGATTAGGTCAAGGTTGTGTCGGGGATTGGGCCCAAATTCTTTAAGCTAGTTGATGATGATGTCCCCACTAATGAGGACCACATCAGAGAGACATCTGACATTAAGTCTGATGCAGAGGCTGAGGATAAGCCTGTATTGAACGCGATAGATGTACCAGCACTTCTAGGGATGGATGATTGAGGAGCTGACATGAATCCCTACTTCACCTAATTTAGTATGTACTTGCACTGAGGGTAGTGCAGTGTTCTAAGTATGAGGTGGGGGTATTTGATTTGATATCTGATGCTTTATTTTTCATTCTAGACTTGTATTAAGATTAATTGTATTTTCTGTTGATGTTTCCGTAGGATTAGACAATATTTTTATTCATATGATCTTTAAATATTTTAGGATGATGTCATGTTATTATGTTATGTTTAATAGTTTAATTTATGTTGACTTGGTTTGAATTGTGTTTGTTTATCCCGTAGTGCATATTCTTAGTTGAGTGACGGGGCCCAATAATTGATGGATGATGATCATCCTAAGGGTATTCATCAATGTGGTGTCTCATTTGTTTAGTGGTGATGGCATCTGTGATGGTAGACAATATTGAATAATGGGCATGATAGCAAAAAATTGAAATATTCAAAATGTCCAATTTTTGTTATGTGTTCGTAAGTGTATGCTTAATTTTGAATTTGTGTGAATTGCATGTAATAGTTATGATAGTGTGAATTTGTAGATGAGTATGTGCCATGTGAGAGTGAGCTTGATTGATTTTCCATGTTATCATAATTTCTAGAACTTGCCCTGTATGTATACTGAACTGAGTAGGATGTAGAGCTTTAGGAAGTGATCTAGACATCTTTGGCTACCCTATTTTAGACCTTAATTGGAACCCGTCATAAATAATACATCCTTAGTTAGCCCTGTCGAGCCTTAGACTTGTTTGTTGGATACCCAAATAATAAGGCATTCCCCTTCTTTCTAAGACTAAAATTTTGATCCAAATAGCCTAAGCACTTTAGGATGGGAAGTTAAAGGAGGAAATAAGCTTTAAGAGGATACCCCGAAGACAAGTCTTGGTTTAGAAAAAAATTTAAAAAGGTTACATTATGTATATGTATATATGTTTTAATAAATGCAAAGGTGTTGGAATGTATATATGCTTAGCGTTAGTAATATTTATAGAGTCTTTAGCGGGGTATTGCATATCAAGGGACCAAAGAAGTGTACATAACAAGAGCAAGTAATGGATTAAAACGCTTGGAATTTGAACCACTAATCTATATCCAAAGATACTACCCACCTGTCCCTAGACTACAATACAACCTAAACAAAGTCCTATGTGATCCTTAAAGCTAAACGCTCTACAATGGCAAGGATATACATTAAGGGTAAGCCTATGGGGATTATAAGCAACATGTGATGTCACTTAGAGAGTGAGAGTTGTTTTTTGTACCCATCATCATTGTTTAAATTGATTTCACTGTGTGTACATGGGTAATTCTTTCTGTGAGGGAACATGGTCATTAAAGGATTGATAACTGTAGTAACTCAAAAAAAAAGAGTCACACGAGTCTGCATACATTATAGAGTCTATTTTGGAGATTGGGTGATTTTTGGGTTAGTTAATGTGAATTCAATGTTTGACATGCTGCTTAGACAAGCCCTTTGTGTAAATATTTGATTCCTAATCAAGACTACCTTGTGAGTAATTGGGTCAGTGTGCATACACGTGTCATAGTTTATTCAAGGATGAATAAAGGCTTAAGTGTGGGGTAGTTATCTTAGGTGTATTTATATGTCTAATAACCAAATTTATCCATATTTATAGCTTAGTTTGAGGAAATATTCATAGAGTCTAGGCGGATTTTATTATAATTTTTTTATTTCTAGCTAACCTTGGCTTAGAAGCACTTTTGGTTATGTTTTTTAGGACTTAAAGCAAAAATAGAGGTCCAAATCCATAATCGTGAAACAAGAGAAAACACAATCGGAGAGGTAGAGCAAAGAAAGGCTAAAATATACTATGATGGAACACCTCTGCGTCGCCGAGGTGTTTGATGGCAGTTCAAAGTAAGTCGTGCAGAAAAGTTCAAAATATACAGTGGTGATGTCATGACCCAAGCCTAGGTCTTAGGTGCAACATGATGAATAGGAACTTAAGAGTCTCAAAACAAGCCTCATAGCATACTTAATCACATCCTTGGTTGTGAAAATATAGTTCAAGCATCATTCATTCAAATTAAGGGGATTCGGGACTGAGGACACAAGCTATGGGAATAAGGGGTAAGGAGTGCCATCATACAATCTCATCAACACATAACTAAGGGAAAGGGGTCATGGGATGCACTCTATGGGATTAGGGACTTAGGAAAGCCATCACATGCCATCAATATCAAACAATATCATATAAGGGATAAGGACTAAAGAAAATCTACATAGATACATAAGCATCATAAGAGTTATGAAATCACATCATCCAATGATACCTCTAAACATGAGTAGGACAGAGGTCAAAATATGTTCTGGGATCACCCTCAAAAGTAGATGACAAAAGTAAATAAATCTTAATATAATCATGATAGAAAATGGTTGTTGTCTCCGAAATGGAGGACTCACCACAAGAAAGCCTTCAAACAAACCAACTAGCCACGTAGAGGTGGATGAATAGGAGCTCCGATTCCTACATCGTTAGATCATGTAGGCAAAAAGTATATGTTAGTACGTGGAATATACTAAGTATGTGGGGCGCAGTGCAACAATACATCATAAGCCATAATAATCAAGATGCATAATCATATACAAATATAGTATGCTTAATATGAAATGAATAATCGATGCCTTAGTCAAAATATGCATGGAAGATAGTCAAAATATAATAACATAGCATACACATGTGGAAAAAGACCATAATCGACAATTAAGTTCATGTGAGCTACAATACAAAATCCCAATATTTCCTCCACACTGGACAAGGAGTAGTCTACTTGCCAAGGTAAATCACCCATCTTATGGGAACTTCCCATTTTGGAGAAAGAGTTTCACAAATGAATTATGGGGGCTTTATCCATTTTGGTTAATATATGTAATAAGATGCCTTACGGAAACTCTACCCTTTTCGATCATTATTTATGCATGTACCTTACGGGAACCCTACTATTTCTTGTTAATCATGCAATATGAAATTCACAAATATATGGTGGCAACGTAGTTAAGGGACAATGAAAACCAACCAAGGTCCTCTCGGTGTTAAGTCAACATCCAACTGAATACTTAAATCATAGACATAGTCATAATATACGTAACTTGCAAATCGTATCATCATAATAGGAGTATCTCATCAAATCATAGCATCATCGCATCAAAAGGGATTTACAATCTTTCATAAATTTCGTAACATTTTCATGAATTCATAACATGCTTATTAGCCCTTAAACATTCATGACTTGCACATCTCCCAATGTACCTTTCATCAACACAAGAAGATTTATCATATAGCTTTAGTCAAAATATGGTGGGTCTATGCATATGAACTTAAAATCATGAAATTCAAGAGTATATGACATGGATAAAGTAAAACATGATCATTTAGAAATCATTCAAACAATCCACCATCATCATAGTAAAACTACTAATTTGGATATCATAAAATCGATCTCAAAATTCATAACTATTCATAGCCTTTCACGGTATCATAAAATGCATAGCCTTAATATCATAAAACAAGTCATAGTATAAAACCTTGATAGGGTATATGCATATTCAAACCAATAAATGATAGTTTCCTACATAAAAAGCATGCATTGAAGTAATAATAGGAAGTACCCATAAAGGAATAAGTCTTGAAATCAAAAGATTTAGTTGAAAGGAGTTTTGGGACTCCATAGGTGGAAGAATACATGGATAAAGAAACTCACATACCTTGAAGCCTTGAGAAAGATGAGAGAATATTTGAAGAATCTTGTTGAATCACCTTGATTCTTATCCTTTGATGGAAGAGCCTTAAACCCTAGAAACTTGATAGAATTTGAAGGAAGAATTTGGGAGAGTTTAGACAGGATTTTAGGAGTTTAGAGAGTGATTTTAGGCCTAAAATGGTGGAATTTTTCAGTATTCACATACATATGGGTTCAGGGATATGCCCCAATTGCCCTTACTCAAATCTGGAAATTTATAAAAATATTTGTTCATAGGTGAAACGGGACTGTGATGCGGACTTGTTCTATCATAGTTCATTTTTGCACGAAGCTCAATTTTTCCCTGTTTTGGCCTAGGAATGATTGTAGGTCACTTTTGTGCTATCTTGAACCCTCTCCGCGATACGGAGAGGTCACATACTTTGTTGGTTAGTGCAAAATCAAGACAAAAAAAAATTTTCGATACGATTGACTTAAAAATTGAGGGAGACCTTTTTCTATACAATTTGGCCTCCTAAAAATGAATATAAACTCGAATTTGCTGAAAAACATACAGAAATTATGATATTCAAGAAATACGTCATAAGGACATTACGAGTCGCATGGCAGGTGTTACAATATCTAATATCTGGTGTCATGGACCTTATTCATGTTTGCATACATCACTCCCATGTTCGTAAAGGTGTACACTCGAGTAAACCACATTTGCAGAGCTCAAACCATAATAGCGAAGGGTCAATCAAATTGACCTCTACTTCTGTAGATGCCTAAGTCCCATTTGCAAAAGTTTACTGACCATTATCTTCCGTGATTGCAGGCCCCAGGCTGTGATTGTAGAGGGTAATTTAGTGATTGAACAGTAAGTTGTCTAAATATCAGGGTTTAAGCCATTTTCTTCATTTTGGACTTTGGGAGAGCCGTTTGTGCAATTTTTAAGTGATTGTTTATGAGCATTTCATTAGGTAAGCTATTCTAACTTATATATTCATTAAACATTGATTATTTCATGATTTTAACATGAAATTTAGTCTTTTCAATTGTAAAAAATGCGAGTTTTTCATGAACTCGAAATTTTGAGAAAAATAGTAATTGTGAGCTCATTTTCACTCTATTTTTAAATGACTTTCGCCATTAGATTTCTAAAATTGTAACAACCCCCAGTTTAGGAGCCCTAAATGCAGGAAAGTTGGCCAAAAAATTTTACCTGAAGTCTGGTTTATGGGGTGACTTACAACCCGTAGGATGGTTCATGGAACTTGAGACTTCAGAAAGGAAAAAGTTTTTAAGTGTGGGGTAACCTATGGACCAAGTTATGGCCCATATTTTGACTTATGGTCCATGGATGATCTCATGAGTGGGATCCCAAACTTGAAGGAAAAATTAGTTTTGTTGAAGGGTGACTTACGACGTATCAAATAGCCCATAGAATGAAATAGGGTTTGTCTGATGTCTTATGGTTTAGGGTCTAGCAAAGTTGGTTTTTCAATATTGTCAAATGTGGTAACAAACGATGGGACTTACAGCTCATAGAACTACTTACGACCCATAATTGGGGTCCCGTAAGACGATTCCGACAGTTTTTAATAAGTGGCAGTTTGGTCGTTCCTATCAATTCTATCCTAAAACTACGTCATTTTGGGGACAGGAAGGGGGACCTATTTAAGCCTTCAAGCCCTAATTTTCCTATTCACTTTCCATTTCCTTCACTCTCAATTTTTCTAAGGCAAGAGGCTCTCAAGAATAGGCGAGGCAAGGCTAGGGTTCCAATAATTTTCTCCTCCATCCTAAAAGTTTGTTTCTCTCCAGTTTTCCCAAGGTATGTGAATTAATTTATAGGAATCCTTCCACCCATGAAGTCTCCTATTTTATGTATTATGCTCTCCTTTAAGTTCCATTGAACTATTATGCATCTTTTGAGGATTTTATGATGTTTTATGTTACAAAATAAAATTCATGATGTCTTATGGTTAATTTACTAAGTATATATACATGTTTTAACTATTGATGATGATTCCATGTTGGGTATTGATCGATAAAGATTGGGCATTTGTGATGGTTCATTAAAAGAGAAATTTGTGTATGATTCATGGGATTTATAATTGTTTTATTTAAAAGCAAAAGCCTACCTAGTTTTTCAATGTAAAATTATGAACGTTTTAGATAATGATAGGGCATTAATGATGAGATTTAAAGTTAAGTTTTCAAATATATAAACATGTTGACAATTTACCTAAAAGATGTTTAAGATAGGTCCCCAAAATAAAAAGAGAATACTCAATTGGTAGTTCCTAAAGTTTGAGCTACTCTTATGATTATTAACTATGATTTTAAGTTATGTTTTAAAGATTTTGTGGGATGACTTAGCACCGAATGTGACATCGTAGTGAGGTTCAGTAAGGGAACCTTAAGAGCAACTCTTTGTCATATTAACTATGTCCCACTATAAGAGCCCTTGTAGGCTAGGCTAGTGGATCCACGTAGGCTATTTATGTTACTCAGATGCATGAAAAGTTGATGGAGTTCTACTCGACAAGTGGTCTCCCCGTGCTAACGTAGGGGGTTATGTTGGATTCCATGTTGTAGCTCGCATGGTATTAAATATCGATTAAGGTCTCTCTCCCACAATTTTTGATTCTACGATTGAACATCTTACTTATGAGTTTTCATGTATTTATTCCTACTTATGTTGAGCTATATTCCTTGTGCATGCTTAAGTTATATTATGCATTTTTCATTTCTTATCCAATCTTGTATATTTCCAAATGTTGTCATTGTATTGCATCTCACATACTTAGTACATTCAAACATACTAACACATTTTTACCTGCATGATTTAATCATGTAGGGACAGGCACTCCTCCTCCGGCTCGTGGCTAGTTGTTGACTCTCCAAACTAGTTGTACTTTATGGTGAGCCCTTAGTTCGGGACTTCTCCCTTTTTCATCTTTCTATGTATTTTTTTTAGTATTGAGATGATGTATCTATAGCCCTTATGAGGCTTTTACTTTCTATGTTGTTATTTATGGACATCCTTTCTAGTTGATGGAAACTGACTGTACCGATTTCACCAGTAAGTATTAGAGGTGTGCTTATGGACAAATATGTTAGATATTTCACTACTTTTTAACGTTGTTTCATTTTTTTAAATGTCCTTTAGTCCCGTATCCCCCATGTTTAGCGCAAATGTTTTTACGCAATGCCTATGAATGTTTCACATGCTTGAGATGGCTTAGATGGGGTGCCTCTGAGTATCTCATTCACCGTGTGGCGACTAGGCCCCTAGGTCGGGTCATTATAAACTTATCAGAGCACGAGATTTTAAAATGTCCCTTAGATATCCATGTATACCCCGTAGCATAGTATCTCATTCAAGGTTGTGAAGCGCGCCATTATCTTGATTGAGAGGCTATAAGACAGTTTAGGAAAGTCATCCCTTCTTTCTTAGTCATGTTGTGCCTTAGAGTTAAAATAAGATTTTTTGCTAACTAACGATGAGCTTTTGCTTATTTTTATATCATGCCACCACGAAGAGCTCCCCACCAATGAGGCACCCTAGAGAAATAAGTCCCTCCACTCTAAGAGGATGAAGGGAATCATGTGAAGTTTTGAGCCACATTCACAGTGTTGGCCCAAGCTTTGGCCAGCCAAGCCAACAAAGAGATAACAATGCCTCCCCACGTGCCTACCCCCGACCTCTAGAGTTTGTGACTTCATGCAGATGAACCCGCTCGAGTTACATGGGTCCAAGACTAATGAGGACCCTATTGAGTTCATTGAAGAGGCCTATCGAGTTATGGCAGTGATGGGCATCCCTTCAAAATATAAAGTCGAGTTGGTGGCCTACCAACTCAAAGGAGTTACAAAACTTTGGTACGAGTAATGGGTCGATGAGAGGGGACAAGATACAGGTCTTATTGGTTGGGGGGATTCAAGTGTGCCTTCCTAGACCGGTTCTTCCCTATTGATCTAAATGAGTCAAAGGTCCAGGAGTTCATCAACTTGAAGAAAGGGGCATTGAGCGTGAGGGAGTATGCCCTCAAGTTCACAAAGCTGTCAAAATATGCTTTTTTTATGGTTATAAATCTGAGGGCCCGAATGAGTAAGTTCATCTCTGACATTTCAAACTTGGTCTCCATGGAAAGTAAAATGACAATGTTGGTTAAGGAGATAGATATCCCTCGCCTAATGAATTATGCCGAACAAATAAAGGAAGGGAAGCTTTGGGAAAGGGCAAAGAGTCCAAGAGGGCTCGTATGGATGGTGAGAACTACTCTCACCATTGGAGTGATAGTCACAAGTTCCAAGGTGGCCAAAGGCAATGTGGGAAAGAGTCCACTAACACTCCTTCCCGGGATCCAAAAGACAAAGGGTTTCTCCAATGCCCCAAAGCCCAACTTGCCCCAAATGCAGAAGGCCCCACAGAGAAATGTCTAGCTGGTACTAATGCTTGCTTGATTTGTGGAAAGCTTGGCATCATTCTAAGGATTGTCAGAGTAATGACACAAGGCCCCAAGGCCAAAGAATTCAAGCTAACCGCACCTAAAGGACCAATTGGTTTTATGCCCTTCACGGTCTCCAAGAGGTTGAAGAGGCTCCTAACATGGTTATCGATATGTTACAAGTTTATGATTTTAATACTTATGCAATTCTAGATCTGAGAGCAAATTTATCCTTTGTAATCCTGTTCCTTCCTAATAATTTTCTCATGTGTTCCAAAATCCTTCATAAACCCTATGAGGTGACTAACCCCATAGAAGAGTCTATCATTGCTCGAAGGGTCTATAGAAATTGTCCAGTCTTTGTCTTGTATAAAGTGGTCCCCGATGATCTAGTTGAGCTTTCTATGGTATATTTTGATGTCATATTGGAGATGGATTAGTTGCATGCTTCCTATGCTTCCATTGATTGTAGAACCCATTGAGTCAAATTCCAATGTTCCAATGAGCAAATTCTTGAATGGGAGGGTAGTAACTCTTCATGTAGGGGTCAATTCATTTTCTTTTTGAAGTCCCGTAAGATGATTTCCAAGGGGTGTATTTACCACTTGGTAAGGGTCAAAGATGTCTCTTTCAAAGTTCTTCCTCTTGAGTCGGTCCCCATTATAAATGAGTTCTCTGATGTCTTTTTGGATGAGTTATCAAGTGTTCCTCCTGAAAGGGAAATAAACTTTGGCATAGATCTCCTACCCGATACTCAACCTATCTCAATCCCTCCATATAGAATGGCCCCAACAGAATTGAAAGAGCTAAAGGATTTATCGGAAAAGGGTTTCATTAGGCCTAGCCGATCTCCATAGGGTGCTCCAGTGTTATTTGTGAGGAAGAAGGATGGGTCGCTTCGCATGTGCATTGGCTATCGGTAACTTAGTAAGGTTACTATCAAGAATAAGTATCCCCTCCCGAGGATAGATGTTTTATTTGATCAATTGCAAGGGGCCACCCACTTCTCAAAGATTGACTAGAGGTATGGTTATCATCAATTGAGGGTGAGAGAAAGTGACATTCCAAAGATGACATTCTGGACTAGGTATGGTCATTTCGAGTTTATGGTGATGTCATTTGGCCTCACTAGTGCCCCGACGATATTTATGGATCTTATGAATAGGGTGTTCAAGCCCTACCTTGATATGTTCATTGTGGTGTTTATTGATGAATCCTTTATCTATTCCCCAGGTAAGCAAGAACTTATGGAGCATTTAAGGGTGGTATTGCAAACCGTAAGGGAACAAAAGCTTTATGCAAACTTTGATAAATGCAAGTTTTGGCTTGATAAGGTTGCCTTTCTTGGGAATGTGGTATCCCATGATGGTATAAAGGTTGATCCTAAGAAGATCAAAGTGGTGAAAAATTGGTCAAGGCTATTGACTCCTACCGACATAAGGAGTTTCTTGGGCCTAGTTGGTTATTATAGAAGGTTTGTGCAAGATTTCTCCACTATTTTGTCCCCACTTACTAAGTTGACCTAAAAGAAAGATAAGTTTGTGTAGGCAGACGAGTGCGAGAGGAGTTTCCAAACTTTGAAGGACCATTTGACATCAGCTCCAATATTGACTTTTCTAGAAGGTAATGATGGGTTCGTAGTGTATTGTGATGCTTCGATAATTGGGTTGGGGTTTATGCTTATGCAAAATGGAAAGGTGATTGCCTATGCCTCAAGACAATTGAAGGTTCATGAAAAGAATTACCCGACTCATGATCTTGAGCTTGCGACAGTGGCATTTGCCTTGAAGATATGGACACATTATTTGTATGGTGTCCATGTGGATTTCTTCACCGATCATAAGAGCCTCCAACATGTGTTCACTCAAAATAATCTTAATTTGAGGCAACAAAGATGGTTAAAGCTTCTTAAAGACTACGACATGAGTGTGAAGTATCATCCCATAAAAGCTAATGTGGTAGTCGACACCCTTAGTCGAGTATCCATATGGAGTGGTATCACTTTGGAGGTGATGGAAAAAGGTAGTTGGCTAAATAAATTCATAGATTGGCTAGATTGGGGGTGAAATTGAGTGAGTCCAGAAATGGTGGCGCTATGGTTCTTCATAGGTCCGTGTCCTCCTTGATTGAGGATGTTAAGGCCAAACAAGATCTTGATCCCGCCTTGGTTGAGTTGAAAGCCTTAGTGAAATAAAGGAAGGTAGAGATCTTCTTACAAGGGGAAGATGGTGCACTCTATTACCAAAGGAGGTTGTGCGTGCCCAATGACGATAGGTTAAAAAAGTTGATCATGCAAAAAGCCGATAATTCTTTATATTCCATTCATGACGACACTACCAAGATGTATAGGGACTTGAGAGAGGTTTATTGGTGGAGCAGTATGAAGAAGGACATTTCCTAATTCGTGTCCGAATATGCCAAATATCAACAGGTCAAGGTTGAGCACTAAAGGCCCGGTGGCCTAGCCCAAGACATTGAAATTCCTACTTGGAAGTGGGAAGAAATTAACATCGACTTTGTAGTTGGGTTTCCAAGGAACAAAAAGCATTTCAACTCCATATGGGTGATTGTAGACCACATGACAAAGTCCGCTCACTTTCTACCGGTCAAGATCACTTTTAATGCCAAAGATCATGCTTGTTTGTACATCCGAGAGTTGGTGATGTTGCATGGGATTTCATTGTCTATCATATCAGATCATGGAGTTCAATTCACTTCTCACTTTTGAAAGTCTTTCCAAAGGGGACTTGGTACGAGAGTTAAGTTGAGTACCATTTTTCATCCCTAAACTGACGGACAACCCGAAAGGACAATTTAAGCATTGGAGGATATGTTAAGAGCTTATGTGTTGGCGTTTAAGGGAAATTAAGAGGAGAATTTGCCTACAACAATAGCTTCCATGTAAGTATTGGAATAGCACCTCTTGAAGCGTTGTATAGTAGACGGTGTAGATCGCCCATCATATGGTTCAAGGTTAGAGAAGTAGCATTAATAGGATCAGACTTAGTGATGAATGTTATGGAGAAAATTAAAAGCATAAGGGAGAAATTGCTAACGACCCAAAGCCATAAAAAGTCCTACTCTGATGTGAGGAGGAGGGAACTTGAGTTCCAAGTTAGTGATTGGGTCTACTTGAAGGTATCTCCAATGAAAGGTATGATCCGGTTCGATAATAAAGAGAAATTGAGCCCTAGATATGTTGGCCTTACAAGGTGGTGAGAAGAGTGGGGAAAGTGGCTTATGAGTTGGATCTACCCAATGAAATATATTTGATTCATCCAGTCTTCTATGTGTCGATGTTAAGGAAATTCATAGGTGATCTTAGCTCCGTGGTTCCTTTGTATGCTGTGAATATTGATGAGGACTGGAGTTATTAAGAGATACCAGTTGAGATATTAGACTGGCAAGTGAAGAGGCTAAGTAACAAGGAGGTGTCATCCGTCAAAATGCTTCGAAGAAACCAACAAGTTGACGGTGCTACCTGGGAAGTGGAGACGGATATGATGAATCGTTATCCATACCTATTCCACTCTACTCAAGCCTAAGGTACTAAAAAAATTCTTACAAAAACCTTTAATTCCATGCATGTTAGTTTTCATGATGTAAGCATTTAATTTGATGTTTATGGGTTGCTTTGAGACATGTTTTAAGTATGAAATCTGAAAATTTGATAAACGATGTTTGATTGGCATTTTGCATGCATGTTGGGTTATTAGTTGCTAGTTTACTCTTTAGATTTTGTCTTTAAGTACATTCGGAGACGAATATTCTCAAAGGGGAGATATTATAATGACCCCCAGTTTAGGAGCAGTTTAGGAGCCCTGAATGCAAAAAATCAAAAAATCTGACCTAAAGTCTAGTTTACGGGGTGACTTATGGACCGTAAGTGTACGACCCATAGGATGGTCCATGGAACTTGAGACTTCAAGAAGAAAAAAAGTTTTCAAGTATGGGGAAACCCATGGACATAGTTACAGCTTGTACTCTGACTTACGGCCCGTGGACGATCTCGTGAGTGGGACCCCAGACTTGAAGGAAAAATTGTGTTTGCTGAAGGGTAACTTACGACGTATCAGATGGCCTATGGAATGGAATACGATCCGTCTAATGTCTTGTGGTTTAGGATCCAGCAAAGTTGGTTTTTCAGGATTCTCAGATAGCAACAGACGATGGGACTTACGACCTGTGGAATGACTTATGGCCCGTAATTGGGGTCCCATAAGTCAAGTCCGACAGTTTTTAATAAGGGGTAGTTTGGTCATTCCTATAAATTCTATCCTGAAACTACATCATTTTGGGGATGAAAAAGGGGACCTATTTAAGCCTTCAAGCCCTAATTTCCCCATTCACTTTCCATTTCCTTCAATCTCAATTTTTTTAAGGCAAGAGGCTCTCAAGAATAGGCAAGGCAAGGCTAGGGTTCTAAGAATTTTCTCCTCCGTCCTAAAAATTTATTTCTCTCCAGTTTTTCCAAGGTATGTGAGTTCATATATGGGAATCCTTCCACCCATGAAGTCCCATATTTTATGTATTATGCTTTCCTTTAAGTTTCATTGAAGTATTATGCATCTTTTGAGGATTTTATGATATTTTTAAGTTACAAAATGAAATTCATTATGTCTTATAGTTAATTTACTAAGAGAAATTTTTGTATGATTCATGGGATTTATGATTATTCCATAAAAGCAAAAGCCCACCTAGTTTTTTCAAGTAAAATTATGAATATTTTAAGATGATGATAGAGCATTAATGATTAGATTTAAAGGTAAGTTGTCAAATATATAAGCATGTTGACAATTTTTCTAGAAGATGTTTAAGATAGGTCCCCAAGATGAAAGGACAATACTCACTTGGTGGTTCTTAAACTTCGAGCTACTCTTACGATTATTAACTATGATTCTAAGTTATGTTTTAAAGATTCTGTGGGATGACTTAGCACCAAATGTGATATCGTAGTGGGGTTCGGTAGGAAATCTTAGAAGCAACTCTTTGTCACATTAACTATGTGCCACCATAAGAGCCCTTGTAGGCTAGGCTAGTGAATCCACGTAGGCCTTCTTTGTTACTAAGATGCATGCAAAGTTCACGGAGTTCCACCCGACAAGTGGTCTCCCCATGCCAATGTAGGAGTTATGTTGGATTTTATGTAGCAACTCACATGGTTTTAAATGACGATTAAGGTCTCTCTCCCATAATTTATAATTCGACGATTGAACACCTTACTTATGAATTTTCATGTGTTTATTCCTACTTATGTTGAGCCATATTCCTTGTGCATGCTTAAGTTATATTATGCATTTTTCATTTCTTATGCAATCTTGTATATTTCCAAATATTGTTATTGCATTGCATCTCATATACTTAGTACATTCAAATGTACTAACGCATATTTTTGCCTGTATAATTTAACCATGTAGGGACAGACACTCCTCTACTAGCTCGTGGCTAGTTGTTGATGCTCTAGACTAGTTGTACTTTATGGTGAACCATTAGTTTGAGACTTCTCCCTTTTTCATCTTTCTATGTATTTGTTTTAGTATTGAGACGATGTATCTATAGCCCTTATGATGCTTTTACTTTCTATGTTGTTATTTTGGACATCCTTTCTAGTTGATGGAAACTGACTATACCGATTTCACCCGTAAGTATTAGTGGTATGCTTATGGATAAATATGTTAGATATTTCACTACTTTTTAACGTTGTTTCATTGTCTAAATGTCCTTTAGTCTCATATCCCCTATGTTTAGTGCAAATATTTTTATGCAATGCCTATGAATGTCCAACATGCTTGAGATGGCTTAGATGGGGTGCCTCCGGGTATCTCATTCGTCGTGTGATGATTAGGCCCCTAGGTTGGATCGTTACAAAAATCTTGAGGAACATTTTTATACAAAAATTTCTAGATTTCAACCTCATTTTCTGGTATTAAATTTTTAGATCTCTTTACCCTTTTTTCCTAAATTTTATGATTTTGGTGTATTTAGGTTCAAAATTTGATTGTGAATCATTATTAGACTAAATTATAGTACTTTGAAATATATTTGAAAGGAGAAAGCTCTGAAAATAGAGTGATCATGATTTTTGGCTAAAACAAATGGATTTCTAACCCATAGTTAAGTGTGTGAAACCTTGTATTACCTATTTGTATGATTAGGATGTAATGAGAATTGATTTTTGATGTGTATTAGATGAAATGAGTTAATGATTGAAAGATGATAACAATATGATCTATGTGAATTGATGTACTAACATAAAACTCGGATATGAAAAATTGCATAAGTATTGTGAATTAATTATTGACGAATATTGATGTGAATGTTGAGCTATATGGTATTGTATTGTGGATTTTATTTCTCATTATTATGGATTTTATTTCTCATTCACTCATTCTTTATATATATGTCTATCTACATTGGATTGTGTGATGTAATAAGAGAGATATTGATACTCAAAGTTGAGGTCTTTTCCCACTATGTTATTTATCGAGATCTCTTTCGATGACCGAGGTCTCTTCTGGCTAGAATGATTTTCTCGAGGTCTCTTTCGGCAAGTATGATTTTGATTGAGGTCTCTTGCAGTAGATTATTATTGTCAAGGTCTTTTTCAGTGATTAAGATCTTTTTCGGTTGTCGAGGTCTATTTACTTACTATTTTTGTTTTATTTGAGAATCAAAGACATTGAGACTTATATAAATTTCTTTTATTTTCAATTATAGTAGAGGTTTATGCATGTGACACCAATATTGGGTAGATTTTTAAGTTCTGGATATCCTTTTTTTATTGCTTATCATTTCATACTTAGACTGTATTTTTATTTTATCTTCTGCATTATATTGTTATATTCTGTTAAGGTTGACTTGCTTCGGTGGGTTAAAAGTGAGTGTCATCACATTCAATTTCGAGTCTTGTTCGGGTGACAAGATCAAACTCATAATTCAAACCCTAACCCATTACAGGATTACCCCAAATCTCACTTGACTCAAATTTCATTCAACTTTAGCCTAGGCTCAATATTTTCAAGTTGCTATTCAAGAATTCTCTAGCCAAAATTCTTTTCCCCTGGCTTATCCATAACGACGGAACGGATTTTCACAACAGCATGTGAGGATAAAATAATTAAACTTCTTCTAATTAATTTATATATATATATATA
>JBCEWC010003098.1:0-31566 GCA_038996855.1 Solanum aculeatissimum | reverse complement strand
TTTTATTAGTCATTATTTTTATTTATTAGTCATTATTTTTATTTTAGTCATTCTATATTTCATCATTTTCATACCCTTTATTAGACTGTTGCGACTATTTCGAATGTATTTCTCATGGTGTCATTAAGCAAAATAGAAGAGATAAATCTTTTAGCAATAATGGTGGAATACTTCAGAAAGATAATGACTTTAAAGGATGGAAAACATGGAATAACTTATAGGTATTTACTAGGTAAATTTTTTATTTTCAACAAGATTCCTCTTGGAACAGGGATTAAAGGGACTATCAAGAAAGTCATGTCACTGCACACACTCATTGAATGTGAATGTGTTGAAGGCAGAGGAAGAAAGAAAGGAAAGTCACAAGTTTTCGAGCTTTTGGATACTCAAGAGAAATTGAGACATGAATTGGATGAAATGTCCTTGTTGTTAACAAAGAAGGACACAAAAATTGCTCAGTTGAAGTCCCAATTGGCCAAGGCTTCTCAAGAGAGTTCAGGTTCAGACAAGATTTCCTCTCTAAGGGCCCAAAATGCTCAGCTTATTACTCAGGTGAAAAAATTAAAGGACAAATTATTGAAGCTTCATGTTGAAGTTGATGCTTGCCTTACCCTCGACTTTCACTCCCTCACTCAAAACCTCTCTCTTTCTAAATATCTTTTGTCCTAAATCTTTGTGTCGTTGCCTCCCTCTTTATGGTAGTTGTTGTTAGTCTTAAATTGCAATGTGTTTCAATATTTTGGAATGTTTATCCTATTTTGTGAATGAATGATGTTCAGTATCAATTGCCTTCTTTCCTTCAAGATTTTCTCGTTATGTTATGTTGTCTTTTGATTATGAGTTTATCTTAATATGCGTTATCTTTTACTTGATTTACATGATGTCAAAAGGGGAAAGATATTGTGTGTTGTTGTTGTACTACTGATGTTGATAATATAGTGAGTTATTGATTAAAACAAGTGAGGTGTAGGACCTGATTGAAAAAGGGAAGTAATAGTGAAAGGGGGAAGTAATTGTGCAAGGGGGAACACTGTTTGTGAGACTAATAAGAGTTTGTTATCAAAAAGGAAAAAATTTATTAAATTGTAATTTTGATTATTTGACAAAATAGGATTTGATATGGGACTTAAACCCATGTTAGAACTATTTGCATGCAATTGAAAGTGACAGCTAGAAATAGTACACTGTCAGTATCTATTTTTGGTGAGTGCTCGGGTTGTGTCAGTGTGGTTGGCCTCTTGACCAATAGATTTGCTCCAACATTTCGTGATTATCCTATATTATGTCTAATTCACATTGACACAATTATGCTTTTTGCCGCTCATCACTTTTACTTACTCTCCAAGAAATACAAACCTTCAAGGAACAATGGATTTGAGAAATGTCGTCTTAGTTTTAGGTTGTTTTTATTTGTATTTTTCTGTGCTGATCTTGTAAATCTAGTCCTGGTCTATGAAGGAACTAGGTGCTCATTTTATTTGGTGATTTTGTGAAGTGTAGCTAGAGTTAGCTATGTTGAGTCTTAAAGTCTATATTAATTAGAGTTGATTAGTTTAGTGGACAGCATAGTTGTTTCTTAGGTACTTGAGTTACTGAATTGTCATAGCAAGGGAGAAGGGATTAAGAGGTTAATCCAAATTGCAAGAGTTTGTAATTGTTTCTTGCTCCTTGATGATAACGAAGTTGAGTTGAAATCATGTGTGATAGGTCGTGATTTTTCCTCCCATGAGTAAAGAAATTTCCACGTAAATCTCGTCAGTTGTCTTACTTTCTTCATTTTTTGTTCTTACTTTGTTAAGGGACCAGGTCGAGTGTTAGTTGTGAGAAGATATAGGCCATCAAATTTAATATTAGTTAAACAAATGAAATTTGAGAAATGAAGTCATTACAGAACATTTTCGTAAGAAGTATCTGTCCCACAAAATTCAAATAGTCTAGTGTTACCCCTTTCTCCTTTTCCTATGTTTTTGGTGACGATATTTATTGATGATTCCATAGTTATAATGTAATGGGTACTTGATGATGATGGAGTGATGTTCATGTTCTTTAGAGAAAACGAGAATAATGTAATAATGTGTGGTTGGTATAAAGGAAAATGTTTACAAATGTCTTCTTGGAAAATAAATTAGTCTCTTATTTTTTAGTGTTTAATAAGTTAACAAGAAAATATTATTCCAAGAATATTTATATATTACCTTATTTTTTAGTGTTTGATAAGTTAACAAGAAAATATTATTTCAAGAATATTTATATACCACCTACCAAAACATTATGGGGACAAGTAGGGACACGAAGTGGATGTTCAAAGTTGACATGGTCTAATATTTTGATCAACCAAACATTTGAAAAAAAACATGAAACCATTTTCCCCCATACCAACACACCCCTAGACCTCTTGTGCGTTTGGTCTATTTTTATCATGTTTGCCGATCAAACTATTTTTTCTCTAAAATAAGACGTTTTCTTAAGAATAACTTCCATAATAAACATTGGAAAAATAAGTTTCATCAGCTCCACTTCAATGAAATTTTCAAAAGTTCACCTTCATGTGTTAACAAAACAAGTTAATAAACCCAAATTGAATTGCGAGTAAATTTGAAAAATGGCAACAATATAACTCTGTAACACAAGAAAATCCACAAGGCAACAAAGAGGAAGGAAAAGCTAACATGAAGTTACAAGTGGTAATTTTTCATTACTTGTTGTATTGTCATTGCAACTTAAGAGCACGCATTTAGTTTTATTGACTAGTTAGTTGTGCACATGATTTTTAATAGACCCAAATTTTACAAACTTCAGAAATAGCATCCCTACCTCTCATACAGGGGTGAGATCTACGTACCCCATTTTGTGGGACTACACCAGCTATGTTGTAAATTTTACAGACTCTCATGCCCTTAGTTTAGGTGTGAAAATGGAAAGAATAGTCAAGTTCAAGGAGCAGCAAATCGGACCTTCTAAACACTACATGCATGTTACATTCAAATCCGAGAGAGAGGTAAATGAATTAACCTAAGAAAGCAAACCAAAAGAATAAGATGATGTAAATGGCCAACAAAAAGAGGTAAGGAATAGTATCAGTTTCTTAGGCCAACCCCAAAGTGAAACCTCCCAGTCCGCTGGTCATTGAAGGCATATTCTAGTCTTAAAGGTCCCAGTGGTGAGTCTACACGAATACCAACCCCACATCCATATCCACTTCCAGGTTTTCGACTTACTCCAGCAGGATCACCTGATAAGGAAAAACAACAATTCAATGAAAGGATGCCAATGTACAACGTAAAATCCAGAGTGGAGAATTCTTTTTTGGGCTAGTTAGCATGAAGTTCAAAACTTGGTGGACAATGGGCTCGCCCCTCTATCCTCTCCCCTTAAATACCAAGCTTTTGTCTATTGCATGATTTGAAATCATCAAGTGCATCCAATCCATACATCACACGTTGTACTCGTAGCACTAGACCAGAGCCCGGGGGAATCCAGAGATCAAGATTTTGTCAAATGAATGCTTTAGCATGACAGAACAAAACATGCAGAGCAAGATATAGGATAATCACGAAATGTTGGAGCAAATTTATTGGCCAAGAGGCCAACCACACTGACACAACCCGAGCACTCACCAAAAATAGATACTGGCAGTGTACTATTTCCAGCTGTCACTTTCAATTGCATGCAAATAGTTCTAACATGGGTTTAGGTCCCATAACAAATCCTATTTTGTCAAATAATCAAAATTACAATTTAATAATTTTTCCCTTTTTGATGACAAACTCTTATTAGTCTCACAAACAGTGTTCCCCCTTGCACAGTTACTTCCCCCTTTCACTACTACTTCCCCTTTTCAATCAGGTCCTACTCCTCACTTGTTTGAATCAATAACTCACTATATTATCAGCATCAGTAGTACAACCACCACACACAACATAACTACCTTTCAATGAGTGAGGGGGTGGGAGCCACTAGCCGAAAAAGTAAACAACATCAGACTAGAGATACATACCAGGAATAGTTGGACCAGATCCAAGGTCTGTGCCATAATCAGCAAATACAGCCCCTTCTACTGGCCCCATCTGCAAAATGTGGGAATATGGTAAGGAAGATGATACATAGAGCAATCACGCCAAAGATGTTATCGAAAAAGTAATATATTGTGGAACCCAAGGATGAGGCTTAGCGGTCGATGAAGCTGGAACAAAGACCATGGAAGACTGGGATCCATAGCATAGTAGAGGCAAAAAGTTTGGTCATTTCCTTCTCATCTATCTAGAAACACTGGGGCAGTGAGTTATCTGGTAGTCGTCCTAGTGGAATAGAAGGATACAGGATCCTCGTGATGTAATCAAGTTCCATTCAAGCTAGCCCGAATCCACAGTTATCAAGAACAGAGAGAGAGAGAGAGCGAAAGAGAGCTAAGATATTGTGGGGAAAGACACAGAGAACAGTGTTTTTTGAAAAATAAAAGAACATTAGCACAACCATCATGGTAAGAGTTGAGATAGCACTAGTGCATTCATTGTACATATGAGAAAGCAAAAACCACCAATATTTAGAGAAATGAGTTCAACTATCAGACTATAGTTTCCAACAGCCTCCACTTACCAGAGGGAAGGAAATTTCTCCACAGCTAACCACATAAGACCGGCCAGAGCCAACTGTGCCTTCTTCATATCCTCTTACACTATTGGTTCCACCAAGCACAAATGCTTCATGAGGCGGAAAATTACCAACCACATGACCACCAGAGACACTGCAAAAAGAATCACAATAGCCAGCAATATAAGTTACGGGAATTTTTAAGGGATACAGTTGAAGGAAGAAAAACCAAATTCAGCATCTTTCGGGCTAATCATCATAAAAGATGGAGAGTACCTTAGGAGAAGACGCATAGGACCTAATACCAATCCTTTTCTAGCACGAGCATTGACTCTGTTGAAAACTAGCCACTCTGACCACACAGGAAGTCCTTGATCCATGTTGAAAACAAACTGCAAAACAGCAGGGGAAAAGGTGAAGGGATGCATCAAGAATTTTTTCTATCCCTACATTTATTAGAGAAGGAATCTGGAAGAATATAAGAAAACTGACCACTGAAGAACCAGGGTCACCAGAACCAGTATACACAGTCTCAAGTTTGGCAAGTAACATATCATCATGAGTGTTGCCACTGCAGCAGTTCAAAAAGGAAGACATCACACACTTTCTTATGGTCAGATATACAACACTTTAGGCAGCATAAACCATCATCAATCTATACCTTGCAGTAAGTGGACTACTGTAGTAGTCCCTTATAACAGGATTCCCCTTATCATCCCGAGCACCAGCACGCTGTGAATTAAAATAGGAAGGACAAGTAGCAACATCATTAAGAGAAACAGGAAACAAAGAATATGACAGACACTGGGACGAATAATTAAATAACTCTGTTGATATCCCAAGACTTAGAAACAAGTAAAGAGTCGTCATCCTCCATGGCACACTCTTACAATACAATCTTTTCCTCAAAAGATTACTCAAACTACTCATGCCAAGATTCTGCTAGTTACTGCATAAATGACTCAAATTATCTGGGCTTGTTATCATTGCATCACTAAGCACAAGTGACATTAATCTTTTATTTTTTAGATAAAGCACATTAAATGTTTCTCTTTTTACCAATGAATACTACAAAATTCATGTCTTGGAAACTCTTTGGTCCCTGAAACAACAGTAGTTCATCCGACCCAATTTATGGATAGGTGTTTGACCAGGCACAGGCCAGAGAGTATAAGAATGAATGAAAGATTTTTTAAACTTGTGGTTTAAAATAAACCATAGATATTTGGTGCCATTATAATTCATCGCATTAAGGATAAAATAAGAAGTTTAAAGTTAAATTATTACTAAATATAGGGAGGTGTCATTCTTTGTAGGACGGATTAAAATGGAAAAAGTGTCACATAAATTGGGATGGAAGGAGTTGGGTTGTAACAACAACATACCCACTGGAATCCCACAAGTGGGCCTGGGGAGAGTAAAATGTACGCAGACCTTACCACTACCTCATAGAGATAGAGATGTTATTTCCAGGAAACCCTCGTCTAACAAATCAAGCCTCATAAGCAAACGATACTAGATATGGAAAAAAGGGAAAAGAAAAGAAAAAAAGGAAAACGACTAATAATAAAAGGCAAATGACAGTACGTAAATACGATAAAAATAACAAATATAAGACAAATAATGACAATACAGGATATAAATACACGACTACTTCTACTAACCTACTATATTACAAGGTCATACATCAACCTACCCCTACTAGCCTATTAGTCTTCTACCCCTACTAGCCTATTAGTCTTCAAACAGAATGACCTCTTTCCTTTTTTGGCAACATTTTAATTTTAACTTTCCACGTGACAGGTTTAAGGCCACAAGATTAAAGGACATTTTGGTACATTTGACATAACTTTAATTTACAATCACAAAATCAAAGTCTTCTTTATTTTCTTAAACTTTATGCCAAGTCAAACTAGGTCATTCTTTTTTAAAAGGAGGGAGTACTAAATAAACCCATCCCAAAAATCCCATCTAAACAAGAATTAGGATAAAATCCTGCACACAGTTAATTGCACGCTAGGTCACCCTGTTTTTTTTTTTTTTTGGATTTGCATCGAGTGTCCGAGTCTCTTAGAGCCCCGACTAATCCCGGGGGTGCACAGGCACCAACAGAAAGTTCTTCGCATATTGACACTAAATACATATCTTTTTAGGCCTTGCCAAAACAGCAGTTGAGTCTCTCACAAGCAGAAATTGCCATTCTCCTGGAATAACCAATTCAACTAAATGTCAACTGGAGACTACTATATCAACTATAATAGTCTCCAATAATCAATAAAGATTTTTATCAGCACATTTCCCTCTATAACCATGCAAACCATAGCCAAAAGTACAACAATCATTTCACGAGACGGCATAAATTATCTGAAGACATTAATATGAAAGCTACCTGAAATATGATTCCGGCTGTCCCATTCCACTTTGGCCTGAATGGCCGACTGTATTCAATTCCAGCTGTGACACGTCCAATCGTCAAGCTACCAGGGTGATTATGAACAAGTGTGCCAGGTGTCCTCGAATTCTAGTCAAAATAGAAAGTTAGGTAGAAATGAGCTCCCAAGAACTGTCGTGATATATACTCTAGGAAACTTTAAATTACCTGTATCATAATTGACCTTGAAGTCCTCTTATCATCTCCTTCAATCCATGGATCTGTATAATTTATCCGAAAGATCGAGTCAATTTGGCCCCGCTCTAGTGACAAATTCAGCTTTTGATTTCTCCCGAAAAGATTCTTGTGGTATATCGCACAACTGAAATGGATGGAAATAATGAACAGCTTATCCTAGGAAAAAATTGAAAGTGATACATTCTTTTTGGAAAAATAATACAAGGTGGAAATTAAGTGACATCGACTATAATAGCTAACTCCAAATAATCAGCAGGTTAATTACTAACAGTGAAGTCTGCTTATAGTGATCTAAGGCTTGCTTTGAGAGAGCCGTCCTGTCTTTCAAAAGAAAAAGAAGTCCATGCAAGAAATTCTTTCCTAGAAGTATTTTAGCTAAAAGAGTTAACTCATTATACAGATTTCTTTTCTGAGAAAAGATAGTCACGCTGGCCTCTTCATAATGTCCTTCCCATAAATGCTATTTAGAGTAGACCTGCAGCTTGTTAAATAAAAACACCAAAACTAACAGAAATATATAGATTTTGCAGAAGTGTTCTCCAAGGGGTTACACTTTTTGTAAGCGCTTCTGAGTAGTGCACTGAATATGCTGTTTTTTTAAGAACAGAAAGTCACTTTAAACCCATAATGGTTTTTTGAGAAGTTGTCCTAAATGTTAACTTAATACAGAAAACTCTACATACTTCACATATGTGTAGGTTTACCAGTACATCAACTAGATAAACCACAGCCGGAGTATGTACCGTTGAAAAAAATTCAAATTAACCGTTTCGCAATGTATATAACAAAGTTTTGAGCAACCTTTAAGAACATTGAAGAAAGCCAAGCTTTGACCATTAACCCCGAAAAGATTTCCTAAAATTGAAAACAGATCTTAACACCACAGAGAATTTCATACTATTGGAATTACCTGCCAATCAATCCAGCAAGGGGTCCACTTGTGATCCTGAAATTGAAATAGATACCAGTAAACAACAATGGACTAACCAAAAGGAACATAATGGCAAAGTAGTTTCCAGGAATAATAGCTTCTAAAATATCACATACCCACTAGAAATTCCACCACCGGCAGAAATACCACCCCCACTCTTGCGCTCGACAACATTCATAACTAAGTCTACCTTACCAGTGTCTGCAATATTACATCAGAAAGTTACTCTACAGCAAGAACAATGGTAACACACAGAGTAGATGGCCAGAAGGGTTCACCAAGCACAACCAAAGAAACGCACAAGAAAAATAGCTTTTTAGTTATAACTAAGTCTTTTAGGTCTAAATTTGACAAAGCAAACATAGTTTTCCATAACTTCTAATGTCTTCTCCAAGAACAAACCACTTTTTTCACAAACCTGATTGATTTTTTTATTCATTCTTGGATGTAATACATGATATTTTTTTGGGAAAAGGGTCAAAAATACCCTTATACTATCAGAAAGGAGCAAAAATGCCCTCAGTTTATACTTTGGGGCATTTATGCCCTTGTACTATCAGAAAAAGGTCAAAAATGCCCGGATACTAATGGAAAAGGGTCAAAAATACTCTTGATTTAGACTTCTTGTCAATGATATTTTGGTCCAACAATGTCGTTATTGTTACCAAATGGGTCAGAAATGTCTTTCTTTAAATGAATATATATATATATATTCTTTTAAACATATTGTATTCCTAATAAAAAAATTATTTTGTAAAGAATTCTTTTCTTTTTTTGTTGTTTTTAATTCACATTAACTAATAGAAATGTAAAAAAATAATTATTTTCTTAATCTCATTTTATCAGTTAAAATAGAATATCTTACTCCTGTAGCAAATAATATATGTCATAAATATAAGATCATAGTAAACCAAACATTGATTTTTATTTAGATAATAATAAAAATAGTAATTATAATATAGCAAAAAAAAATTATTTTTTTTTCTCAAATTGAAGTAACATAAATATTTACTAATTACAAAAATGGCCTTATCGTCAATACTTTGGTCCAAAAATTCCCTTATCGTTATTTTTGGACCAAAGTATCATTGACAAGGAAATTTTTGGACCAAAGTATAAATCAAGGACATTTTTAACTCATTTCTGATAGTACAAGGGCATGAATGACCCAAAGTATAAACTCAAAGCATTTTTGCTCCTTTCTGATAGTACAAGGGCATTTTTGACCCTTTTCCCTATTTTTTTTTTATGAAACTGGTAAATTGTATTCATCAGCATTCAGGCCTATGCTGGTCACCTCCAAAATATTTACAAAAAAGCAAGGATCCTATAAAAATCCACTAATTGGATTTCTAATTCTATATTTTGTTCTTTAAACCAAAAGCCTAAACTAGTACTAGCTTGCCCTTTAATCTTCTGTAATGAGCATTCTTTCCCTTGGAAGATCCTCTGATTTCTCTCCTTTCATATAGTCCACCATAAGCACGTTGGAACTGTTCTCCACCATCTCTTCTGGCTTTTACTTCCAACTCTCTTCATCCAGCAACTAAGGTCTGTTGTGTCCTCTGGCATATGCTCCAGTTTACTTTGGCTATGCTAGTGAAGAGATCCCACACTTGTGCAGTTACTTCGGGATGAAGGAAGAGATGATTGTTGGTCTCAAATGCCTCTTTGCATAGCACACATCTAGAAGCTATGTTAATTCCCCTTTCCTCATAGCTTCATGTTTCAAGCAGGCTCTCTTTGCCACTAACCAAGTGAAGCACTTCACTTTTGGTGGAACCACTCTTCCAGATAGTAATCCAAGAACCTGCTGACCTTCCAGCAGTTTCAGAAAGTGCCCATTTGTAAACCCTATTGACAGACAAAAAACCATCCTTATGTTGTTGTATGTTGCCCCCATATCAATTTATCTCCTTTCATGTTAGTACCAGGGAATCCACCTAGATTCAGCATCTCTATTACCCAAGTCATTTCCCAATCATCAAGCAGCCTACTGAAAGTCAAGTTCCACCCTCATGGTGACCACATTTCCTGTCTGCTGCACTCAGGGTTCACACATATAGGAAAGAGTCCAGGAAACAAAGACTGTGGGTGTCATGGCCACTCCAGGCCTCTTTCCAAAAGGAGATTCTGTTCCCCCTTCCAACTTTGACCTTTGTATAGGCCTTGAGTATCAACCATAGATTCCTAATGGACCTCCAAACCCCAATTCCATAGGTGGTAATTACTTCACTTGTGCACCACTGTTCCTCCTGTCCATATTATGGAAAATTAGTCCCTTCCATAAGGCCTGATCTTCTTGGTTATACCTCCAGAGCCACTTCAATCAGAATTTTATTTAGTAGCTTTAGGTTTCTCACTCCTAGACCACCATAGTTCCTGCTCTGTTGGACTATAACCCACTTCACCAAGTTGAAACTCTTCTCAATTTTGTTCCCTTTCCGCATAAAGTCCCTTCTTAGCTTGTCCAAAGTCTTAACCACTTTCCCAGGGATAGGGAACAGAGACATTATATATGGTGGTAGGAAGTCCGATACCGAATTAATTAATGTAATCTCCCTCTTATTATTTGAAGTTAGATTCACTTAAGACTTCAGTATAAATGTTACTTATTAAAATAAGATGTTAGTTTTAAGGCCGAAGTCCAAATGGCTACAACAGCAACACCAACGCACCCAGTGTAATCCAATAAGTAGGGTCTGGAGGGGGTAGCCCATGTGGGATAGACAGGTTGTTTCCAATAGAACCTTGGCTCAGATAAGTACAATTAAACAAGGATAGAAAGGAAAATAACGACAGAAAAATAGCAAGATAAGCAATTATAATACTCGCTCCGTCCCAATTTGTGGTTCTGTTTAACTTGGCACAAATATTTAAGAAAGAAAGACTTTTGAAATTTGGTGGTCAAATACAACCCTTAGACATTAGTGTGGCTATAAATTATTTCATTAACGATAGAAAGAAAATTTAAATTTAACTTTTTTCAAAATATAGAAAGGTCGCACGGGCTTCGATAAATGCCGGACACAAATTCTTGCGACTTGTTTATAGAAGTTTGAATATTTTACCCAAATATGCCAAACCTAAAGAAGCAAAAAGTTTACCTTAGTTGAAGAGTAATGGAAACAACCGAGTGAAGAATTGAAAGAAGAAATGGTATTTATCCGAAGAACATAAGCAGTCATGGATGTGAGTTGTAACCCAAAATCCCTATTCCTAGAGCTGCTACAAATAAGTTGAAAAAATTACTGTAAAATGACGTAGAAAGATAGGTTAATTGAAAAATGGGAGGTTGGTTTGGGTTTTGTACTGAGAAATGGTCAGGTCATTGGATTGGGTTTAAAAAACTATGTGGACCAATAAGATGAAGCAAATTGTTTAATAAATGACTCATCAATTGTTCTGCTGTTAAAAAAGGCATTTTAGACCTAAAAACAAATTGAGGGTGGTTTTGATCTAATAGATGGAAGGAAGGTACTTTTTTAAACATTTATGATATGTTAAGGGCATTTTGACCCTTTCCTAATAAACACTTTCCCTGGTAGACTTAACCAGTTCTTCCTTGCAGTACCTGCAAACACCATATCTTTACAACTTCATTATTTATGATATTTTTCCCGATACTATTGTATCATTTCATCCTTGATTTCTGTCATATAATCCACCCCAACCCACCCCAAATCCAAAAGAAAAATCCTGGCGAGCCCAAGTTATAACAAAAATAAAAATGCATCATGCACAAAGAGAAGTGCAACAAGAGACAGTTGAAACCATCTTCACTTAAGCACCTCCAGCAGGTTGGGGAATAATGCTAACATCTTCCATAATGCCCATAGCTAAGACAGTGTCCACATCTCTTTTCCCTTGAAGCATGCTGTAAACCTAAACAAGAGTAAATGAAATTCGACTTTCAAACAAGCACAACGATAGTGGATTTCCCAGGAAGAAATACGGCATACAATTTGAAAATATTCCATGGAATTGTAAAATCAGCAATTTCAGTTATGCCAATTCACAATCAAAAAGTTATAGAAGCGGCTATGGTAGATTCTTTTGGTAATTTGATACACTATTTTTAACCTGTCAAGGATAAACCCATAATTAAGGACCTTTCTTGCAATAAACAAAAAGAAAGCCAACGTCAACTTTCTGACTTCTAGATTGAGATTATGAAAAGATAAATGACAAAAAGTAAGGGCTTTATGTTGTACAACAGGCACAAACGAGTAGAAGTTGGAACAAGAAACGGACAGAAGGAGGGTCTGTGCAACTGCTAAGCAACTATTTCTCTGTTTACGCTTCCGAATTATTTCTATTGCAGGTCAATCAATTTTGCAGCAAAAAATAGGATAACACCTTCCAACAATTTCACACAATCACAACAACAACATACCCTATGCAAACCTTACGCTACTTTTGTGGGGGTAGAGAGGTTGTTTCAACAGACAATTTCACACAATCAGAAGGCGGAAATTGGTAAGGGAAAGAAGGCACATAATTTTCTAAGAATTAAAGTTTTCTTTCTCAGTAATTCGGGATACTGCAATTACCAGCTATTAGCTATAGAATGAACCTCCTACTAAAGCTACAGGCTCTGCGGAATGAGAGAACACAAAAGAAAAATAAAAAACAAAAAAGATAAGGATATGAGGAAATTCACTACTCTTAACATACTTTACCTACTTTAGTTCGCTACTCATAAATACTTTTAACCTACTTATAGAATCACAATAATACTAAGAATGTGTTTCAAATTGTACAAGTTTGAGGTTTTACAAGATGTATATTAGAACAAAAAATTAATGATGTTATAATAGAATAGACTTGTTTAAGTATACCTGTCCTTTCTTTGTAGTAAGCTGCCGAAGTATAGTTTCAGGCCTTGTTTTCCCTACAGTTGGCTCACCACTAGGACATGCAAGCAAGTGTAAGAAATTACCAAGAGTTATTGCATTCACCAAAACCACAGGTATAAGAAAGTTGGGTCCTTACGTCCTATCAAGGAAACGGATGGCTATGTTATTCACCTCTGCTTCAGAAACTTCTAGCCTAATCATACCTCCAGAGAGCATCTCTATACCCGATACCTACAGGAAAGATAACTCTAACCCAGATTTCCCGAATCACAATGTAAGGCATTCAAGACAAAAAATAAATAACAACAGGTTGCATATGACATAAATAAGTGCTAACCGCTCCAAAAAGTCCCCGCTCCATGTACCAACCATTTATAGAGCTTATTATTTCATCTATCCGCTTGATATTAACGATTTTTCCTGCATTGCTTGACGCCAAAATAAGCACAGGATGGGTTGCTTACATACAGAATGTAACATATACACTGATTATCTCATATACTTGAAAGAAGAAAATAAAGTAGCAGAAGCTCATGAATAAGTAAAGAAATGGCAATAGATGGTGTATAGAAAGAGTATAAGGAAGGTGTACCATATCCATCTCGAAAAGAATCCTCTATAAACCTTGCTGGAAGCACATTTGCTCCTTCACATACCAAACCATGGAACTCTTGGTTTGGTTCTACCTTATGCCAAAACGTAGTGATATAAGCAAGTACACATGGCAATAAATGAGGAATAATACATTGTAGTTTAATCATCACAACCACTTCGGAGAGCAGGGAACACCTAGAAACTTATACAGTTTTTATTTGCTTATTGAAAAGAATTTTTTAAATCTGATTGAATTTTTAGGTTGAATAATTGCCTACTGTTGTTGAAATTTCAATTAATAAAGTGAAATAACAGTATTGGAAATTACTACCTTTTTAACCTATGCAAACACAATATTTTATATACCAATTTTTAGCTAAAAAGAACCAACTTTTACGCAAAATAAGATAAATAACTCCAGCAAATTTACTCGTATTGAAATGACAGATATAATTCATTTTACTTTGATTGAGACAATCATTTTGAAGCTTAAGTAGTACATAAAAATAATACAACAAACGCTTCTAGTAGGGGTCGGCTATATTCCCCTCAATTTGGACCAATATCATTCTAATAACAACAAGGGATCATTAGGTAGGTTAGAATTATGCATATATTAGTTATACAAGTAGCAGTTATGCAGGTATTATTATTTCATCTTCTATTCGCATAAAATAAATACACAAATTCCCTCATAATTTAAAACCAAACATCTAAATTTTATACATGGATAACTTACTTCCTAACTAGCTACCAAGCATGATATAACTTTGCGGAAATTAATACATGAACAAAGAGATGTACCTGGAATACCAAGCGAATACCGTCTCTAGTATCCACAGCAACAGGCATGCAAGAGCAAAAGTAGCCACTAGCAACAATCCTATGCACATCCTCTTGCACCTCTCGCACGGTAAGCGCCGAATTGGGTCGGCATGCTTTGAGTGCATTCAACGCCTCACTCTCCAAATCCTTCCGTTCAAGTTCTTCGCCATCCTTGTTTCTCACTAAGACTTCACTGATCAGAACTCTCTCCTCGTTCCCACTCCCGGTTTTTGGACCTGACAACGGACTCCCATCCAAGTTGCTCTGAGTCAATGCAATTGATGCACAACAAAGTAGAGGGGCATTTGATAAATTCCAAGAAAATGGGTTGATGTTTCTGGATTTTTTTAGAAATTGAAGAATTGCATTTTGGGGATTGAACTTTTGGTGAAATGGGTGCGTGAATTTGGATAAAGTTTGGGAAGTTCCACCATTTTGATGAAATGAGTGAGGGAACTTGGGAAAATTTTGCAGAATGAAGTGTAGATTGGTGAAGAATGGGTTAGGGGTATGGTGGTGTAGAGGAGGGGGGGAGAAGAGAGGGAGTTTAATAGAGGATGAAGTGAAGCGAACGTCTTCGTTTTGGGGCATCGCTGAATGTTACTGTAACCCACTAGGGTTTTAGGGGTTGAAGAAGAGACTGACGTTGCACTCTCAAAGCTGATGCCTGAGATGGGAGACAAAAAGTCACTAACATATAATTTTGGCGAAAATCATCTTCTTGTTTTTTTTAAAAAAACTTTCACCGGTAGTTTTCACCTTTTTTTAATTTTTTTTAAAGTTTTTCAAATTTACAATATCAAAATTAAATATGAATTGAAGTACACATAACAAAAAATTGAATGGAAGAAAGCATTCAATTGGAACATGAGAAAATATTCAGACAAGTCTAAAAGGCGAATGTGTATTTAGCCAAAATTTCATGTATGATAGAGGTTCTAATTTTCAAGCTACAAAATTTGAAGTTTAATGTGTGTTGAATTTATTTGGAAAAAATAATCTTAAGAATTAAAATTTCACATAATTTAATTTAAGACTTAATAAATTTAGAGTACTATACATATTTGTTTCTCTCTTTTCCATAATATTTTCAAATAATAATTTATTAATCAAATAATTTTTAATTTGATTTTACAATCTATATTATAATATCAATTGTACAATTTAAGTACATCATGTGTTTGATTATTTTTTTGTTGCAAATTGTGTATGATATAGTTTAAATTTAGGATTAAATTCAATAGAATTGAAACATGATGGAGCATAATAATTTTAAGAACCAAAAAGTTATTTAGTTAGGTTATTTTGTTAATATATGAAGTTTTTTTGAATTATTATCTAATTATAATTCTCGAATTTACAAAATTATCTTTTTATCCAAAACGCTTGTTAATAATTGACATGATATTAAAGTACAACGCACATTTGTGATAATTAGTTATAATTAAATAAAAATTGAGAAAAGATCTATATCGATCTATTTATAGATTTATTAATTTATATTTTTGTTTAGTAAATTAAATTAAGATAAGTGCAATTGTAATATCACTCTAATAAAGTGTTCAAACTAATTTATAATGTCGGTTCTAAACTTTGATAAAATTTCTAATTGTTAAATAAATTAAATATTACTTTAAAGTGTATAAGATAACATAAGACTTTGCTGACATGAAAATTTGAATAGGTTTGTATGCAACAAATTTTCAAGACACTAAAAATTATCTGCAATCAAAGATAAATAAAAGAAATAGTAATTTTATTTGATGAATCATGTTATTATAATTTTATTGCTCTTTTTATTCTTTTCTTCTAAATTTCTAGATGATTTAAGGGGGCGTTCAACGGAATATTTCTGAAATTAGTGGATGATCTGAACCTCTTATAAATCTATTTTAATTGTTAGAAATGATGTTCGGAGCTTCGTTGCTTTGGAAAGGTTATCAAGAAAAATTTTACTGATCACTCCTTAAAAGAACTATGTAGTCGATGCCGATATTTCTCCAATAATTATTATATGTCCTTGAAAAGATATGTAATTTTCCTATTTTTAGTTGTAAGGAGTTTGTACGTGTGTGATTGGTAAAAATGTGTCACTTTGAACACTTGATAATTTTTTATTAATTCATGAATTTGATTGAAATTGCCATGCCATTTGAACATGTGGTATCATCTTGTTGTTCTTGCATTTGACGGGGATGTCAAGTTACCTTGACACGTAATATGAGTTTGAGTTTTGAGATGAAACACATCTTGGATTTGAATTTAATATAAAGAATAGTTACATATAAAGGTAAATATATGATATGTATTTACTTCACATCATTATAGTTTAAAATAATAGTCATCCACATATTGTTTTATAAATATTGTTATTCTAATACCTTTTCTCCCTCTCCTCTCTCTCTTGCCTCTCTTCTTTCTCTTTTTTTATCTTCTATCTCATTTTTTCCTTTCTTTCTCTCCGATACATACAAATGGTAATAATCAATAATATAAATTAATGATACAAGTATAAATGATAACACAAATATACATGGCAATACAAAAATATAATATGCAAGGCAATAAATGAATATAAATGCGCATGAATACAAATACAATTTATTATGAATTACAATAACGATAGAATTGTATTTGTTGATACAAATTGTGTTAGATACAAATTGTATTCATTAATATACTTGATGTAGTTGATTTGCATCAATAAATTGAATAAAATAGTCTTGATACATTGTATTCATCGATGCAAATCAATTGTATTAATTATATTTATGATACAATTATTGTTCAAATATACAATTATCGATAAAATAAACAAATCTATTTTATCTCTCATTTTCTTCTCCTCTCTGTCTCAAATCTCGCTCATTTCTCTCCTCCCTTTCCTAGATTTCGCTTGCATCTCTTCCCTTTCTAATAGCTAGTTTTTATACAAATCAATTATATGTTGTATTCGTTATAATTATCGATCATATATACAAATTAATTGTATCTCTCTTTTTAATTTAGCTCGCCTCTCTCTTCACTCTCTTAATTTTACTCACATGTCTCCTCCTTATAATATGTAGTTACAAATCGTAATCAAGCAAACTATAGCTAAGGAGCCTGATAATGTTTGTAGTTTTAGTTGTTTGTAAAAGAAAAAAAAACATCTCTATACAAAATAAGATTCTAAATTACCACAACATGTCGGTAAACTTAAATTACATAAATATGTCAATATCTTTTTTTACAAAATCATACATACATGAAACACAAAAAAAAAAAATTGAAAAGACAGTCGCTTTAATGGGATTTATAGATAATCGCTCTCCTTAATTTACTTCTAATAGTTATTAACCTATCACTAACTATTCCCACATACATTAGAATTACTATTTCTCTTTCTTAAACAAAAAAAAAGACATTTTATAATCAACCTCAAACACATAATATTTTGTTCATCTTGAGATTGATTTAATGATGAATATGGAGAACATCTCTATTTTGATTCATCACGATGGAAGATGGGATGAACATGTTTGAACTTTTTTTAAAAAAAATGTTGATAGTTATTTTTGTTTTTTAAATTTATTTTTGGGTGTGTTACTCACATCTCACATGAATGTATTAGATTGGTATATATTGTATGTACCTTTAACAATGACCTTTTGAATAGTAATAGTTGCTTATTAGTGTTCATCAATTATGAAAGAATTGGTAAATCGTTTTATTTGTTTGTGTAATTTTTTTATTAGAAGAAATATATTTTAGAAAATGTTTTAGATGGTTTGCATGTAGGTATTACTTTGGTATTAAATCTGGTAAGTTGCGTGAACTTTTGATGTGCTATGTGCTGGTTAAAACATGTAGCTTTATTGTTAAATAATAACTTTGAAAATGTAATTTTGTACTTTTGTTGATGTTTTTTCGTGATTAATGATATTCAATTTATTCTTCTTCAAAATAAACTTACAGTACACCATAAGTCCATCAATTCAATACATTATTATACCAAGTAGCTCAACAAATAATAGTTTAATATAAACAATAAATTAATTTAATGAAATTTCATCTGAGGCATTTAATGGATTTGAGAACTACAAAAAAGGAATAAATTTTTTTCTACTACATCCCAACGTATTCTCCTTATATATAAACGAGGAAGAGAAGGACGAACACTGCACTCAATAGTTGTACTAACAACACCATCCATTGTACCATAGACTTGGACCAATTTGATTGATCATTATATATATATATATACACACACACACAAACACCTATATTTTTACTTCTTCCTCATCAAAACATGTGTTCATGCTCATTAATTTTTATTTTCTTCATTTGCCTGCCACTGATTTCTTTCATTATAAATTTCTAATTAAGTTTTTAGATATTTCACTTAATTTCAATTTCTAAAACTATAGAATACAATTTCTTTTTAATGGTTCTTAAACACAAAAAAATAATATTGGTACATTTATTGTGGGACAACTGTAGTTTTTGTGTTAAACACCTGTCTAACTATGTGGGATCTAGCTAGCTTCCACTTTACTTTTACCTCTATTCTCCTTATTGTTGTGATTTATCTATTTACTCTTTTTCTCTCTCTCAATTGTGACTATAATTTTTCACTAGAATTTTTATTGAAGTGTACCGTTACATGTGTCTTCTTCTTATATTTTTGGGGAAGACAACTATTTTTCTCTTCCATATTCACTTATATTCTCCACGTACTTTTTTTTCTTTCCCACACATAAATTTGTACAAAAGCTAACATAGTAGATTGTAGTAGCTATAACTTTCTCTGCAAAATTGAAGGTTTTCTGATTTTCAAATATATTGTTCTTTAGTGTTGCTTGGTGGGTTCTTTTTCATTTGTCTTTGTGAGTTAAATAATTTTAATTTTTATGTCATTTTCATTTTTCTCTTACCGTCTGAGATTTTTTGAACTTTGTATGTATGAAGAAACTCATGACTGTGAAATTGGTTATTCAAAATTATTTCATGTGAGTATTTTGCGATTGGTTCTTTTTAAAAAAAATAATTTCTTACATTTTGTGAGACTTGCGGTAATTTAGACAAATATTCAAGTTTACATGAATCTTCACTTTAGTCTTGCTTTAATTGCTATTTATAATTTTTTTTAGGTATTTCTTTGTCAATGTTATAGTACTTTGTTTGCTCTCATAGTTTCTTATATATTCAGTTAAATGAACATGCAGCGTGTCAAAAATTTTGCTTCAATAAGAAAATTTTTGAATTCTTTTTTATTCTGTTCATTTTTTTCTTCTGTTTTTAATATTTTAGCTACAAAATGAAAAAAATCTCTAACCGTTGTGACTCTCTGGCTCTTCTTTCTGATATTACTGTGAAGATATCTTTGGTGGATATATGGTACTAAGATTGAACATTGAAGGAATAATAAATGCCACTCGCTATTAGACTTGTAAGGTTCAGATTGTGGACATTAGTCGAGAGCAACAAAATTCTCAAAAAAAATTAAGATTTCAAAATCTCATTTTAGAGGAGGAGGAGGTACTTTGCTTATATTAATCACATGTCATCTTATATGAATAATTATGCTATATATGTGTGCCTAAGGAAGTTCTTCCACTTTACAGAAGCAACAAATCAGGACAGTTGTTTACACTAATGATATCAACTAATATACAGAGAAACTTGTGATGTTAAATACATACTTGATCTTGATTGTCGGAGTGAATGTTTCACCTGCTCCGTATGAAAGATTAACATATAACTTTTATTAGATATTTGATAAAGAAACTATAATTGAAGAGGTCAAACCAACTAATGAGTTGGAGAAACTATTGTCATCTTCGACCAAGTTAAATATCACAACTTTTGACAATATTGCTCAAATGATTCCAGGCCCTACTATGGAAATCAGTACACCTCTCCTACCGACTAATACCTCACTTAAATTTGTGTACCCTCATGTAAAGAGCTCATATTCCTTTATTTATTACTATTAGATATTCTAGGAGTTGTTCTTTGTTGTGGCCCTTTAAAATATGCAGGTCATATTCAAAATAGGTGTTGAAAAGTTACTGTTGCTGATGAATGGTAAGTAGAATCTTATATATTACACACTATTATTTTTATCCTCTAATTTATGACATTCTTACATTGGATTATGAAAAAAAATATTATATTCTTTGTGCTTCTAGACGAAATCGATTTTTGATTACTTTATGGGATGACTTCAGAGAAATTGAATGAACTGAACTGGAAGCTAAAACGAAAAAAGGTAAAGAGTTTCTAGTAAATCCTTGCAAAGAACATTGGAATTTCTCCTAATCAAGGCATATGTGAACTACAATGTTTTACTTAAATATCACTCTTTATATGCAATAAACACTCACATAATCATCTATATGTATAGATTTTTCATTGCAAATTAGATTTAATTCCACAATACGCATAAATCCTGCTTATTTGCAGGCATTAACACTCATCAACTGATACTCACTTCTTACTTTTGATTTCTGAATTACCATCTTGTTATATAACATATTAAACAATTTATTTCGTGTAATATTAGGGCCAAAACAAATAAAGATATCCTTTCAAGTCATGCACTGGCCAACTTCATAAGATCATCTGTTCACTAGCCAATTGTTCCTATTGCAAAAATTACACCGACAACTTTAGTAAGTTCAACAAATATAGCAGTTTACTTGGATTACTTGCAAAAATGGAGTAACATATAATCTTTTACGGCTCTACATGTTGGAGTTTTCTACATTAAGGCTGCAATGTCAATAGCAGATGACCTTAAAGACTTTTGCGTGCTAGAGTGTTCAAGTTGCAAATAGAAAAAACACACAAAAGAGGAAAAGCAATTTGACTGCCCAAAATGCCAATGAAAGACAATATTAGTGCTTCCATATTACATTTATGCCATATATATATATATATATATATATATATATTAGTGCGGTAAAATATAACATATATAAATAAAATTTCAGATATTAACTGACTGTGATTGTAGTTGTACGTTTCATTGATCTGATTGATGGCAACAATTCGATAACAACTTTCATTTTCAGTGATCTTGCTGAAAAACTTCTCTCTATGATGACAGAGGACATATGTGACACAACCTGCGTCAAAGTAGTCCTTCATTTATATTTCTTATTCTGTGTATATATATAATAATATATTTGCTAGATGCTTTTAGTGTGCTATTTTCGTGTATTTTATGATGAGAATTAGATGATTTTTTCGTGATCTTTCTTCATAGTTATTGACATTAATTTGGTATATTTTATATTTATTACTTGTTAATTATTTTGAATACAATTTCTTGCTGAAAATTCAAATACAAGTTAATAATTTTACCTGATCTCAGCATGCACATTATGCCTCTGTTAATTTTATCTCGCTGTCATCTCATTGGTGCATTAAAATCATTCTAGGTTTTTAATTTTTTTTCACACTTCTTTATTTGGCAATTCAATGACACTAGTGAGGTTAAATCTATGAGTATCAATGAAAGAAAATAGCGGCAAAGTAATAGATTGAGTTGCTTTTGGACAAACTTGGCTTGATTACAGAAGATGTTGAGAACTTCTGGTGCATGTGTTGCCTTAATGTTTGTTTCAACTTGAAATTCTTTTTATGGAGCTATGAGTCTATCATTGCTTTCTTTATTTTTCTTCACTAACCTGTTACTCTTTGCTTTCAATTTAAATGGTGTCTTTAATTTGTGTGTAGGCTATTTCTTATTGTGTCTATACATATATATATATATAAATATTTTTACTAGATGCTTTTATTGTGCTATTTTCATCAAAGTTTTGGAGTCATAATTGAATCAACTCTACCGTATAAAATTTCTATAAATATTTGATCAATTTTGCCTCGAAGACATATTTTAACTTTTGCAAATGACTTTTTTTATTTGTAGCACAAATTTCTGTTCGTTGACCATGTCCAACATATGTTATCGAACATGTTATTTCATATTCAACTGAGAAAATCATCATGGAAAAACTTTAATAATATTACTCAGACAAGTCTATCAATTCTGTCCTACGCTGAAAAAGAACATGTATCTCCATCAAGCATTAGCAAGAGGAACACAAACGAGGTGGAGTTGAAAGTAGTAGATGTTGAATCTGGATCTTCATGTAGCGGTCTATTACTTGAACCATCTATGCCAATCAAAAAGCTATAAAAGGTTGGTTCGCTAGTAATCCTTTAATTGTTTTTTATCTAATAATTAGTGTATGCGCTTTTGCAATCTTCCTGTTTCATACTTTCTTTACCAAAATATAAGCATCTCTCATAGAAAGGTCTTCAATAACCTCCACAAAATCATACATGTGAACTCTTTAACCCATTTTCACAGTCGATGGTTCAAAATTTTGGTTAACTTTTATTATTTTCATTTAAGATATTGACATTATGTCTTATAATAAATGTCAAATTTGAGCCCACTTTATTTATGACTTGAGATTTTACTGATCCTTTCTATTTTCCTAGCCTACCCATCGAATGGATTTCCCATTTCTTCTTGCTAATTCAAATAAATTTCAACTAATGGAAACTGATTTGGGCTCTTTCAAGACTAACACAAATCGTATCTGTAATACCAGTTTGAATAAGGACATATTATACAGTCAGTGCCAAGATTAGAAACAATGTTGAATAAGAACATATTATACAGTTAGTGCCCAAATAATAATTAAACATTTCTAAATAACTCCACTCTACTAAACTAAACTAAGTGCAAAAACATTACTCCATAAGACACCAAGGAAAATTAATTTTTACTTATTTTCAAGCATTCAAAGCATAATCAAAATCTCTAAAACTCTATACAAATTCACAAAAATTAATTTTGCAATGTAATTATGAAAAACAAACAAGGCCACCTGTTTGCTGGAACTTTTACATTGTTTATAGTCTCTCCATAGTTTTTTTCTCCCCCTGCCTTCAAATGCTTCTCTTTTCTATGTATTGATTTTTTCTATATAGTATGTACATAATTGAGTATTTTTAATTATAGTAAATGCGTAGAACCATCCATAAATCAAATCTTGTAGATACATGACTCTCCACTTCGACCTAAATTAGTAGTACTCACAATTATCCATCAATCAAATTATTCATCATGGACTTAGCCTAAATGTCTTGTATGTGGTATTATGTTAGTCTTGTTCTCGAGCCCTAAAGAGCAACAAAGCTCAAGTTAGAATATTATAAAATGTTATCTCAAGCAGGGAAACTTAAGTTCTTTTAAAATTATAGATCTGAAACATTAGTGACCATCAAGGAAAACACACCAACCTATCAACCTCCAGTCCCTCAGTTTACAAGATTTTAGTTAATCAGATGGACCAACAGTAACACCTATCTTTATATACACAAGTCTCTATTTGCTTATGTATCAGTTGAGTGCTCATGACAAAATCATTTGAAAGTAATGTAAATACCTAGAAATGAGGTTGTCAAAAAACTTAATGCTTGGTTACATCTATGGTGTATCGATTCCCTCACCTCAAGAGTTGACTTTTTTTTATGCTCTCTGCAGTCATATGAAATAAAACTTGGGTATGGAGGCATTCCTCGTCTATTAGATTGACATGAGTTTTACATATCTGGCTTTTGCCACATAAAACCCTCAAGGTGTTTGTCAGATGTAATTACTTTGCTAATATTAATATATTTACATTTAATCACAGGAAGTATTTTCCTTCTTTTAGTACTTTTGGTTACTCAAAAATGCTATAACTTTTAAAATTCTCAATTTGTATAATTTTCTTCACTGTGTGTCATGATTCGAAATTCGAGTGTGGTGATACTTACCTAACCCACCAATAATCAGTCCAAAACTGAACAACCCAAAATAATAACAGAAGCGGAAGATAAAATAGTCTAATATAATAGATAAACATGGGAAAACCAAACTACAATCATCCCAGAACTAGTGTCACATGTATAAGTCTCTAATGATAAGAATACTTAAAATAAAATACAAGTCTCAATGTCTAATCCTCAAATAGAATAAAACATAAAATAGAATCCTCGAAGGCCCGCTGAAGATACAAGCAACTACCTTTCAAGTGATTCGAATGCTCGATCCTGTAACAAAGAAGACTAGCAAGAAGAATCAAGCTCACAACTTACAAAAATGTAGCAAGAGGTGAGCACCAAACAACAAGGTACTCAACAAATGGAAACTAACCTAAAGTAAAGTAACGAACAACACAAGTACCCCTATCCACCCAATCACATACCACCGAACTACACACCTACACTAAAAAATGTCCCAACACAACCCAATATACATGAACATATATACACATCTCATAGAGTAGTATCTCAAAATATCCAACTGGTACTCAAAGTCAAATAGTATAATAGATCTCCAATAATATAAATAGTTTCAACTTATTCACAATTTCACATGCAATACATATAATAATATCAAGAAAGAATGAGTGAGATGGAGTGGATGCCATGAAATGTAAATAATGTGATGTAATGTCAAATAATCATGATGCATGTCTGTCCTACGATACACATCCACTGATAAACTCACCCAACTAGTAGAAACATTGATCATATCACACCTGTAGAAAGCTCAGCTAATGATCCGTCGGAATATTACCTCAACACAATGGTAGAAACCTCAACTAATTATTGACCGGTAAAGACCTCAGTCACCAATCCACATGTTACCTTATTCATCTCTCGACCATAGCCTTCACAAGTATCAATGCATAAGTAACAAATGAATGCAACATATGCAATTTCAATATCATCACATTTTCAATGTCATCACAATCTCAACATCATAAATGAAATCTCAATATCGGTACCATCTCAATATCAATAACTTATAATTCACAAGATCACATGTGTCACGAATCCACAATTAATTCACAAATCAATATTTCACAACATGAACAATTACCCAATCTAAAATTCCATGATCAAAGCCTGTGATAATATAATTCTATCCCAATTCATGTCCCAAATCACCCATATTCATACACAAAAAAGCATACAAGGTTCAATCATACTTAACAAAAGATTAGAAGTTCACTTGCCTTAGTAGAAGTCTCAAATCAAGTCAAATACAAAGCTTTTCCCTTTCTATGATATTTTGACTCACCGTAATCTAGTCAAATATAGCATCACAATCACATTATGAATCTAATGACACTAAAATTAATCATTTAAAAAAAAAAGATAAAATAGTGAAAAATTCCATGTCAAAAAAGTGTCTACAATCTGAAAATTAATACATGAAAATATTCTCCGAGTAATAAGGGTTCCAAAGGTGAAAACCTTTTAAAAAATGGAGTTAAAATAAGGTCACAATCATCAATTTAGTGTTAGAAATCAAAGTCCAAAAATCCCCAATTTCTTCAATTAAAAACCCTAATTTCTAAGTTAAAATAACAATTTAATCAAAGAAAATTAAAGAAATAGGTTAAAAATTAGTTACCCAACAGTCTTGCCTTGAAAAACCTTGAATAAATCATCTAAAATTGAGCTTGAAGTAATAAAAGGTTGAAAATGGTAAAACCCGTCACTTTTAAATCACTTACTGTTTCAAGCAACTTAATGCTCTGTGAACGCGGAGACCAACCCGACCCAATACTCCGCGAACACAGAGCATCAATCTGTGAATCCGGAGAAGTGCCACCATATGCTCTGCGAATACGTGGGCCACCTCCGCGAATGCAAAGGTCAAGACTCACAACACTCTACGAACGCGGAGGTTAACCCTACGAACGTGGAGTACTAGATAAGCTGCACCATATTTAAGTAAATACACAACATAAAATTTCATAAAAAGAATCCTCGAGATTTGCTTGGAACCCTGTGAACAAAAACCAAATATGAAACCTTACCTGTAACGACATTCTAGACTCAATAAAACTGTTAGAATTTGATTTCGAGCTCTCCACGACTCGAAACTCTAAAAAGTTCGTTAAAACTAATTAAGGACTCAAATACCCAAATTGCCCTCACAAACTCTAAAAATTACAACGAGACCATTTCTAGCATTAGTTTCACCACCCGAAACCATTAGAATTTTTAGAATTTTGATTAGAGCTTTCGAACTCCAAATTTGACCAAAGTCAACTATGATTCAAAACTAACTAAAAATGTAATTTTGGGTCCAAAATTTTATTTTAACTCTAAATTCAGTTTCGTAAGTTCTCCTAGACCAAATTCTGGATTCCTAAGCTCATGGAATTGGTAGAATTAGATTCCAACACTTGAAACTTAAGATGACCATAAAACTCAAAATTTTCAACTTTAAGCCGTTAAACACTCTTTCTTTAGCAAAACTTTAACTTTTCACAAGGTTTTCAAAATCCAACATTTAAACTAAACCAAAAATGACCCAAGACAACTTTCGGGAAGGATAAAATGGTAATTTTATCGAGAAAGTAAAAAATGACCTTCGAGGTCATTACATCATCCACTACTAAAAACAATGTTCATTCTCAAACATGGGATAAGGAACATACCTGAAGGCTAAAAACGCTGGGGGTATAGGACATGCATATCTATCTCCATCTCCTAAGTAGTCTCACTCTCTGACCTGTGGCTCCACTGGGCCTTTACTAAAGCTATCTCCTTAGTCCTCAACTTTCTCACCTGCCTATTCAAAATGGCCACTGGTTGCTCCTCATAACTCAAATGTGGGCTTAACTCAACTGAATCTATAAAAATCATACGAGACTCTTTTGGAATATAACACCGTAACATAAATACATGAAACAAAAGATGGATGAAAGACAGATTGGGTGACAAAGCAACTTTATAAGTCACCTCTCCCACTCTATCTAAAATCTCAAAAGGACCAATAAACCTCGGACTGAGCTTGCCCTTCTTCTCAAATTTCATGACATCCTTCAAAGGTGAGACCTTCAACCATACCTTGTCACCAACCATGAATACCAAAGGCCGAATCCGTCTATGAGCATAACTTTTTTGGAGACTCTAGCCTGTCACCAGCCTACTCTGAATCAACCCTACCCGCTTCATTATCGCCCAAACTACACCTCCAATTAGAGCATAAACAATCACGTTCAAAATATAGTACCTAATAAAGGTTAGATTTGAATCCCATAGGAAATATGGTTAAAACCTGAAGCAATTATGATCAAATAGAACAAATTAAACTACTTATTTCTCGAAAGGGGGATTTGTAAACTGCAAAATTTAAACCTAAACTAGAGCAATCGATTAAGTGCAGGTGTTGTAAAATCAATGGAAGAAGTAACTAGGGTATTGTGTTCCCCATGGTTCCCTAACTCGGTATATCCAGATAATTATAATCTTGTTTTGTGTGTAGCATGCAGGATGGTAAGTTAAGTTCACCTAATCCTTTGATCCAGGTAAGAGGCAAATTTTACTACGTGATTTGATCCATCCTCGCAGTGTGACATTACTAACCCTTACCTTTTGTCCCAGTAAAACCATCCCGTGATCAATTCAGATTGATTAGATGAGACGAATCACATCGAATCCTATTAATTATCCCTTTTTCTATTCATTATCACCTTGATCCAGTAGATAAAAATTCGGGCAAGTTCTAAAGTTGGCCACGTTAAAAAATATTCATATTAAAGGGCATAATTAATACATAAATGCATACTTTTCAAGAAATATGGATTATTTGAATTTTACTTCGTTAGTTCTTCATGGTTCCCACAACCCTAGTTGTGGATTTAGCCATGCATGATCATTGCAGATAAAGAAATCATGTTATAGAGTAGAATAATTTAAACACTTATACTGATATAAAGTTCTTCCTGTCTCTCTGAAGTTCCGTACAAAAAAACCTAAAAACCTATTTATAGTATTAAAAATACAAAACCAAATTGAAATAGGATAATTGGGTTGGCAGGCTCTTCGGGGACTTCTATGGGTCGTATAAAGTTCCACGACCCATAATCAGGGTTTTGTAGACTTCATACTCAAAATTGGGATTGACTTCTACAAGATCCATCTATGGGCCATATAAGGATCTACGACCCGTGGAAGGTTTTGTCTGATGATTTTTCAGCAAATCCCCACTTTCTGATCTTCATGGTACGACAACCATCTACGACTCGTGGAATACTTTATGACTCCTTTACATATTCATAGATTCTTATTCAGAAAATCTCCCCTTCACTAGGATTTTCTATGAAACCAACTCTATGGCCCGTGGAAACTTCCACGACCCGTAAAGGGTGTCGTAGAACAGCAAAAATTGCACTTTTAGCACACTTAGCCCAAAACCAAGACAAACCTTGTAATCCTACAAAACAAACATAAACACATATCAAATCTACTGACATCGCTTTGAGAACATACAAAATTCTAAGTTTTAAGCATCAAAAGTGCTGTATTTTGACAGCACATCACTTTCCTACGGGCCGTCTTCTAACTTACAGCTTGTAAAGGGTTTCATTTGTTAACTTTTCTAAAACTCTTCAAAACTTTAATCCTCTAGGAATGATCTTATCCACGACCCGTAACCAATCTTACAACTCGTAAGTGGCCTCGTCTGATAACACTTCAACATTCAACATAGTTTCTGATCTTTGCCATACGAGCACACCTACGACCCGTGAAGAATTCTATGGCTCATCTGATAATCTATGAATATTACTTCTGAAACTTAGCCCTTCACTGGATCTGAATCACAAATAGACCTATGGCTCGTGAAATAATCCATGACCTATAGACTTCTCCGTAAATCACCAAAAACTTGTAAATCTGCCGACTTAGCCCAAAATCACTCTGATTCATATAATCCTGTAAAAACAACACAAAGACACATCAACCTACTAACATCGCTTTGAGAACACACAAGATCCTAAGTTTTAAGCATCAAAAGTACTATATTTTGGCAGCACATCAACACCCTTAACTTAAAATTATTGCTTGTCCTTATGCGACAGACTCAATCTACATAAGCAATATAGCAACACACAGACCTCAATCTAATGACATACATCATCTCAAAATCAGTCTCCAAATACCCAACCAAACTCATTAGTGCATTTATTAGGCAGTTATCAGACAAACTCATGCATATCAGTACAATAATGCAACTATGATTGTCAAGGCAATGCTCAAAATCAACAATCACTGAGATAGTGTAAAATCAATAACATATTTCTGGTGCCCTTACCAAAAATAAGTCCCACATCCCTCTCAGAGTAACAAAATGCAAATTCGATACTTGGGACTTACAAAAACTCTCACTCTCACAAAGATATTCAAATACTGTGCACAATACCATAGGCTTGCCCCTATACTCATGACTATGACCTTCGACTATTTGGACTAGGATCACTTTAGGACTTTCTTGGCTTGTAACATAGGCTTAGGGCTTTAGTATGACATTTTGGGCACATAATGACTAATGACCCCCCTTTACACTGCGCTTTTTCACACTTTCGCCCTACTAACACTGACTTTTGCCTTATTTTTCCCCTTTTCTATTTCAAACAATTCTGGATGCCTTATTCTTATTTTAAGCCCATTACCTTGTATATTTTGTTTTCACATTCTTTTTCTTGTTAGCTCATAATTTGGGCATCTATTGATTTTTACGCACCCAATTCATATTTTACCCTTTTTTCACTGCCCTCCATGCTTCCCCTCCCGTTTGGTGTGATTCCTCTACAACAACCACCCTCAACTAAAAGCCTGAGTTGAGGTGTATAATATCCAGCCTTTGAATCAGGGCCACTTTTGGGTAGCCACCCTCAACTTAGGCTTTTAGCTTGAGTCGAGGTACACAATATTCAAGAATGGACCAGGGTCAATTTCAATATTGTATAGATAAAAAAGTATAGTTACTCAAGTATTTACAAAGAAAGGGTACATGTAAGGCTCAAACATTAGGAACAAGGGATACAAAATGCGTTTGGTTGGTCAATTTAGACTAAGTGGACTAATATGAACAATGGCTTAAGATCCTTTCCTAACCAACTAATCTAAAGTCTCAGTCAAAGAAACAGGGAAAGTTTTAAATTGAAGCACAATGTAAGAATCATGCAATAACTCTCTCACACACATGACACTGAATACATTGTCAATGCAAACTCTCAGATCATGCAGTTTATCACATTTAAGCCTAATTTATCAAAACAAACATTATGAAACACTGATTTGTACATGGTTGTCATCAAACTACCTAACAACACATCACAAAAAAAACTAAGGGGTATCATTATCAGAAAACCAACATATGCCACAAATATCAGTACAATATACTACTCATACTACTTATACATCCTAAGCATGCTGGTTCAACAGAAAATAAATATCCTTAGGGAAAGAACACAAACAAGAAAATCCCGCGGACTAAAAAATTAGGATAGTTATAGGCCATGATAACTCAGACTTCACCGGAGGCCTATAACTACCCACACCCAATCGAAAAAGTTTTGCATTGTCCTTAATGCAGCAAAATACGATAAAGTAAAGCACAGGAGTAAAAAAATATACCTGGGCACCTAAGCGCCGATGTGTGTCTGTCTATCACCACCCTCAAGCTGTCGGGTGGTCTTCTTAATCTTGGGAGCCTTTCCAAAGGGTTCATCACCCCTCACCATCTTATGTACTCGTGCCTGCCTCGCTATCTCATCTGCAATCGAAGCTCTCGTGGCAGTCGCTACCTGCTCCCTCTCTACACTATTCGCTTCCCATCTCAGAGCATCAGGGTCATCATTCTCTAGATGAGGCCTTTTCGCGAGGGCACAGAGTGGTGGCTCCTCAGCAACAATCAAATCAACAAATGCCTCAGTAATAGTGTCGGGCGTAGGAAGTACCAACGGAGCTTCTGATATTGCTCTTATCTTGGTACGGAGCTGTTAGATCTCTATCTGGATGGCTGTCATATCAGGAGTCTGGGTCAAACTGAAACTCTGCTCCACCCGTCTCTTGAAAACATCTATGTGACCATGAACTATTATAAACCTCTTCTCTAGGGTGGCCGCAACATGCACCTATGCGCGCTCCTCAGACTCTGAAGTGGCCTTGTGTCACGACCCGGTTAGGGGGTCTTGATGTGACATAGCGAAGGAGAACCCGAAGGCTCTCGATCAAGCCATCATAGTACCAAACTAACCCCTTTACTCAAGATTTGCGGAAGC